>JAVYIG010008472.1:0-89029 GCA_035222895.1 Strongylocentrotus droebachiensis
TTAATGAAGCATTGTAAAAGTAAAATGCACATAATACGGAAATGTCAAATGATACATTATTACGAATGCCATTATGGAATTGTTATTATACTGTTTAACATTAGTGAATATCAATGACCTATACATATTGGTGAAAATTATTATTATTATTATTTATATTATTGTCAGAAAATTGAGAAAAGGAAATACAAGACAGAAATAGAGAAATAGTGGGAGAGGGGAGGAGGGAAAGGAGAAAGAGAGAGAAAAAAAAGCTAGAGAAAGAGAAATAGAGAGATAGAGAGAGACGGAGAGAGGGAGGGAGTTCGAATGATGACAATACATTGTAAACAGGTCTAACAAGATTTCAGTTGATTGAATTTAGCAAACGAACAAGAGAGGGAACTGTCTATTGTTAGTTTGTAGCGCTGAGTTCTGCATCGTGGTAGGGACAAATGATCGGAGTTTCTCAAGCTGCGGCAAGTAATCACATGGCGCGGAAGTGGCAAGAGATGGCGGTGTCTTAAAGAACCTAGAAGTGATTTCGCAAATCGCGTGAGGATCTCAACACTTTAATAGAGAAAACAATAAAAATGCATTACATGGTTCACCTTCATTTTGTTTCTATGGTACAAGGAACCACATGGGCTCAACAGATCATGATGTTGGTGCAAGTTGAAGCAGATCTGTCCTTCTTTGAAGGGAAGCATATCTCCAAGTTGGTTCCATTCTTGGAATGTCCTGATGTACCTGATGCTGGAGCGGTAAATATAAGCATCAAACCCGATACACTTGGGTGTTATAGCTATCGTCAATTAAGCCAAATGGATCGCTTAATTTCATTAGAATTGATGACACAGTAAGAAATTAAAAATAGGCCCCTCACCCTGTAGATTATGAAGGCTGAGCCCGGAGTTGATGCACAAATGTTCTTTATTCTCCAGAATTCCTAGATCATTCAGTTACAGATTTTCGGATAAATCAGAAATCTTGCACATGCTATGGCACTCTGCTTCAACGATTGCGCCTTGACCCATTCTCAATTGCTGATTGTCTTGTATTGGAATAACGAAATAGAATGCCTTTATGTGCGCCATGTACGGCGGATCTAGGAATCAGTGACTATATGGGCGTATCAGGACAATAATTACCCTCTGGGCAATCACCCATCGGAAAAGTACTACCGAAAATTATGATAATTATCCCCCAAGAACAATTACCCCCGCCCCAGGACTGGCAAGGATAAGCACCGCGAGAACGATTCCCCCCGAAAACCAACCCCATATTCGTTAAAGGGGAAGTCGATCTGGGTGCCGTTGCATAAAAGTTGCTATTATAGTAAATTTGCTATTAATAGTAACTTTTCATGGAATATTGGATTTTGATTGGCTCTTGAGCAACGTTACCATGGTAGTTACCATTGATGGCAAAGTTACTATAATAGTAATTCTTTATGAAATGGCACCCAGCCTGATTAAAGGTTGGTTTTAATAAAAAAAACTTTTTTTTTTCGAGGGGTATATTGTCATCAGGGGTTATGGGGGGGGGGGGGGTAATTCTCCGGGAGGATTAACCTTGGGGTGATTTTCCTGGGGGTAATTGTCCTTGGGGGTAGTTTTCCGGGTTTTAATTTTCTGTGGGGAGGGTGATTGCTCAGGGGGTAATTGTCCTAGAACCGACTATGGGCATTGGTCTGACTGAGGCAATTAAGCCTTTGGACCCATCACTAATGATGATAGTAAGTGCATAAATCATCAAATATGATAGTGATTTCTCACTCTCCTACACCCGCCCATCCACCTACCCTCTCCCTGCCCCCCTTCCGTCTTGAAAATTGGACTATAATTATTGCTGTAAATAACTTTGTAGGTCTCGAACAATAGAGATACAAATACTTTGCTAAACGGAGGATATATTATTTGTTTTTTCTTAATTTTAATTGACTTTGGTTTGAAATCTCATTAGTACAAGACGGAGGCAGAGATGAATACCGCACCAACGTGTGTTGAAGCTGCAGACGCAATGCCAACTGATACACCCAGAATACTGAAAACACACGTGGTCCAAAGATGGCTTCCTGGGGGACTCCAAGATGACCCCGAGGTCAAAGTTGTGTACGTGGCTAGGAACCCGAAGGATACGGCTGTTTCTTACTACCACTTTTGCCTGCTATTCAAAGATCTTCCACATTACACGTGGGACGAGTTCTTCGAAGTGTTTATTGCCGATAGAGGTAGATCTCTCTGAATTGGCTACGACTTGGAATTAACCCTGGTAAGCAACTCTGCATTTGTGTGTTTGTTTCCTCTCCGCAATACTGGTTTATCATCTTATTTCCCCCCTTTGTTACTTACTTGTTATGTATGCATAAATTTGTATTTCCTAATGTACATTTTTTGTATATGCATGTTTTTTTTTTAACTCGAATGTATGAAAATAACTGAAATGAAATGTATACCACAAATTTCTATCATGTAGGAATATACAATTCACATATATCACGGGTAGATCGACGATTGTGAATGTACGAGGTATTATGCTATTCATGTATCAAACAATGAATATTACATGTACGCCAACTAATGCCTATATCAAATGCATTGCCATATGAAATGTAAGATGATATAAGTATGTTAGATAAGATAATTATTACGTTAGTCACGGACCCACGGTAATATACGTTCCAGTGGCAGTGGTTGAAGGGGTTCTCCAGGTGATGTAGGCTATTAAATGGGGCCATCTAAGTCGATCGACAGCCCACAAGACCAGGCATGTAGCCACGGGGGGGGGGGGGGGGCACGTGCCCCCTCCAAATTTCCGAGATCGGTTGAACTTTTTTAGACCCCTCCCCAGGACGCCGATCGATTACATGTATGTGCCCCCCCCCCCCCCCCCACCTCAAACTCTGGCTACGTGCCTGTACAAGACCGACAGTCTGTTGGGCTACCGGGGGATGTCGGTCGCTGAGGCTCGAGCTCAGCTAAATTTGGGAATGGTCATTCGTTATTGTGAACTTAATCTTACAAATCTGTCTTCTCCATATTTCATCCAGTTCCTGGCGGTTCTTGGTTTGACAACACCCTTGACTGGTGGAAGCTCAGGAATCATTCGAATGTTCTGTTTCTTACCTATGAAGATATGAAACAGGTAAGATGAAAACGTTCTGTGTCACAAACTCTATGAAGACAAAGTTGGTTACATGGAACCTCAGAAAAGTTTTGAGAATGGCCGTGAGACTCGCATTTCGGTCGCGTAGTCTCCTCTCCTTCAGTCTCCTCGGCTTCCGGTCTCAATTGCCGTGGATTTTTTGGGGCTGTAGCCATATTTCATTCGGGCACGTAACAAACAAACAGACAGGTCATTCAGAGAGGTGCATACTTGCACAGGGCAGAGTCACCTGAAAAGGGTTTGTACATGGGGTCACAACAACAATAACAAAACAAAATATTTGTTCGCTGGAATCCTGTGGAATGTACTCACAATTATAATCGAATCAGAGATTTTTGTTTTTTTGTCAGAATAACTTTTTTCTTTAGAAAGATTATGTAAGTGACGATGGATACACTGATTAATAATAAAGGATGTTTCACCCACATAATATCTTTGGGAGCCTCCTTGGTTACATGGCGAAAACAATAAACGACAGTAGAAACGTCGAAAAGGATGACAGATAGCTATTTTGATAATAATGTTCACACACAAACTTTCTCAATTGTGATAGGACTCGAGGAAAGCCGTAGTTCAGATCGCCGAGTTCATGGGAAAATCTTTACCAGAGGACATCATTGACCGTATCGTCGATGCGTCAAGTTTCAAATTCATGAAGAAGAATAAAAGCACGAACCCCGATATCGCCTTTTACTATAACTGCATCTAAATATTGGAATAGCTAGGCTACCTTTAACACTCAGACAATCACCATCTGTCTCTTCATTCAAAAAGGGACTTAAAACATTTCTTTTTTGTAATCCAGATTTTTAGGATTATGTAAGTTTTCATTTTAATTTTGTGTATGATTCTTCTTGTTGTAAGCGCTTTGCGCCACTCTGGGAAAAGCGCAGTATATAAATAATAATAATAAATAAATAAATAAATAAATAAATACGAGAAAGAAATTGACACCACAAACAAGAAAACATTCATGCGGAAAAGTAAAGAGTCTATTTACGCTATGATATTCTTTGTCCCATTGTCTTATATCTCATAAATCTGTCCCATTAAAGACATTGGTCCTCTTTCCAAGTACTCTTATGACGCGTTAATCTTCTTACAATTATTGGTCCTATGGCATAGTGCTCTTTCTTCCCATTATATGGCAAATTGTTCAACTGTCCCATTGGTCCTTCGTCCGGTTGGAACTATGTCTCACTGGTTCTCCTTATCATGGGTCCATCGTCGCATATGTCCAATGTCTAATTGGTCCTTCGTCCGGTTGGAACTATGTCTCACTGGTTCTCCTTATCATGGGTCCGTCGTCGCATATGTTCAATGTCCCATTGGTCCTTCGTCCGGTTGGAACTATGTCTTACTGGTTCTCCTTATAATGGTCCCGTCGTCGCATATGTTCAATGTCCCATTGGTCCTTCGTCCGGTTGGAACTATGTCTCACTGGTTCTCCTTATCATGGGTCCGTCGTCGCATATGTCCAATGTCTCATTGGTCCTTCGTCCGGTTGGAACTATATGTCTCACTGGTTCTCCTTATCATGGGTCCGTCGTCGCATATGTACAATGTCCCATTGGTCCTTCGTCCGGTTGGAACTATGTCTCACTGGTTCTCCTTATCATGGGTCCATCGTCGCATATGTCCAATGTCCGATTGGTCCTTCGTCCGGTTGGAACTATGTCTCACTGGTTCTCCTTATCATGGGTCCGTCGTCGCATATGTTCAATGTCCCATTGGTCCTTCGTCCGGTTGGAACTATGTCTGACTGGTTCTCCTAAATTGGTCCCGTCGTCGCATATGTTCAATGTCCCATTGGTCCTTCGTCCGGTTGGAACTATGTCTCACTGGTTCTCCTTATCATGGGTCCGTCGTCGCATATGTATAATGTCCCATTGGTCCTTCGTCCGGTTGGAACTATGTCTCACTGGTTCTCCTTATCATGGGTCCATCGTCGCATATGTCCAATGTCTCTTTGGTCCTTCGTCTGGTTGGAACTATGTCTCACTGGTTCTCCTTATCATGGGTCCGTCGTCGCATATGTTCAATGTCCCATTGGTCCTTCGTCCGGTTGGAACTATGTCTTACTGGTTCTCCTTATCATGGGTCCGTCGTCGCATATGTTCAATGTCCCATTGGTCCTTCGTCCGGTTGGAACTATGTCTTACTGGTTCTCCTTATAATGGTCCCGTCGTCGCATATGTTCAATGTCCCATTGGTCCTTCGTCCGGTTGGAACTATGTCTCACTGGTTCTCCTTATAATGGGTCCGTCGTCGCATATGTCTAATGTCTCATTGGTCCTTCGTCTGGTTGGAACTATGTCTCACTGGTTCTCCTTATAATGGGTCCGTCGTCGCATATGTCTAATGTCTCTTTGGTCCTTCGTCTGGTTGGAACTATGTCTCACTGCTTCTCCTTATAATGGGTCCGTCGTCGCATATGTCCAATGTCCCATTAGTCCTTAGTCCTAGGGGTCCTATTTCACATTAGTCCTTTGTCCGATTGGAGCTACATCACGTACTCTGGTCCTTCTTCATATGGGTCCTATGATATCACATTCGACTATCGTCCCATTTGTCCTAGGTGGCTTAGTGAAATTATCGTTACTTGCCGGATAAAAGCACCTTTTATCCGGCAAGTAACGATAATTTCACTATTTGGTGCAGGGTTTCCTAAGGACCTACTAAGCGATATAAGGCTAGAAGCCCCGGCAACATTTTTTTCAATATAAGGGTGTTGGGCGGGGGCGTTGTTTTGTAGCCCCAAAATAATTTAGAAGGTAATATAACGTTAACTTTCTTATCGTATGAATGTAAACTTTCTTCTTTTTATTTTCTTTGTATAGTAGGGATAGTTGGAGATTGGAAGAATTACTTCTCAGAAGATCAGAATCGTCGATTTGATCAACTCTACCAAGAAAAGATGGCAGGATCTGGAATCGAATTCAAATTTAGATAGTCATGATCAGAGACGGTGATCCCGGGAAGCACTCCTCCGGAAACTGTAAAGGAACACTAATGACAAAGGGGGTAGCACATAAGGCTAAGTGCGACAGCATACCTTAAGTTCTAAAAGGCTCTATAGAAGTAAAAAATTCCACTATTCACGAATATCAAATCATATCGCTCTGTTGCGACGCGCCCTCGCATAACCTATTTTATCTTTATCCTGTCATGGCTTTACCCTGTTAATGCAAGAAATCAGGGTTCATGAATTCATACTAACCGTGATCACTTTCTCATTTCGTTTAAATCCATTATTGCGCTTTGATTCACACACATTTTGTCAGGGCATTAATCTACATTTGCCACTCTCCACCCAGGTGCAGGAAACTGGGTACCCGGTATGAAGAAATTCCTTCAATGCTTTAGCGCCTTATTAATATGACAGCTCAGCTAGAGTCGGGGTAATTTTTATGATACTTTGTATTAAGCGCAGTAGAGTAGATAGTGGCTGCGCTATAATAAATGGATCTATTATTATTATTATTGTAATTATGTAGCTGGGAGAAAGAAACAAATATGTTTGTCTTTTATACTGAATTATAATGACAAATCAACTAATCTTTAGCTAAATATTCGAGTAACCTTTTACTTCTATTTTGCATAATGACCAGCGTTTCCAAAGCGTTATATTTGTATGTGGTTAATGATTATATACTTTAATAACTTGGTAATTTCTTTTTTGTTTTTATCGGTGTTTTATGACTATTTCTAATTTTCTACATATTTACCATTAGGCAATCAGTCCGTGGACTACTACTACATAATAAACCACATTGAATTGGATTGAATTAAGTTGAGTTAGTAAATCGTATTCCATCAGCACATTAGTTTGGTTTTACAATTTGTATTTTACTCTACGATTTCACAACCAAAATTTGATACTGTTTAGACCGATTTTATTATCCCGTTAATTAACGTACAAAATGAAGAAAAAATATAACTTTTCTTCACCCTGAAATGTGCAACGATGACTTTCATGATCAGGCCTTATAGAAACATTTTGACATTTCTTTACTATTTCATGCTGCCGTTATGTAAATTCAGCGTAATTATGTTGTGAGCAATGTTCCTTTCATTATGTGATTATTATACCAAAGAAACAAGTAGACAGTTTTATCGTTTAAGGAAACTCCCAACTACGAACTGAACTATATAATTACATTTATTTCTCTGGATGCTCAATGTATATGGAGCCTAAATTGCGCTGTTGAAAAATCTACCAGTATGAATAAATCTATTCAACTTGAAAAGAAAAACATCTACGAGTGACACTTATCTTTAAAAAAAAATGAATTGATTTCTGTAAACTATATTCTCTGATTTATTCAAAACGGTGGCGTGGTTACGGGAGCACCCCCCCCCCCACCCCCATCGAAAAGATAAATAAATTTAAAAAAGAGGCGCGAGCGAGTGGAGAGATGAAGGAAGAAGAGAACGTGAGAGGATGTAAAGGACATATTGCTCCGGTTGTCTCATTTTCGCTCGCGTGAACATTGCCAGCACAAACCACTGACCTCTACCTCCTGAACGGATCATCGCCCATTCCCATTCACTATACGTTACGTACTAAAGGCTGTATTGTCTGACCGTTCATGAATATTCATGTTTTTGCTAAACTCGGCAAAATGTTTGCTTTTACTAAATGGAAAAATTACGGTGGGGGGGGGTAGATGAAATGGACATAATGAAATAGGCAGAAGTGATCTATGATAATTCATGCTTTTCATGTTTCGTGTGCTCGACCTATAATCTTCAAATCGCTTGGTAAACTGAGTCCAAAGTTAGACTTGTTTCACATGTGTATTATAGGCAATGACGAGCTTGCAACTATTTTGAAAAATTACGGTGGGTGAACTTTCAAAAGTCAATGAGACATGAGGGCTCCAATGTAAGAGCTAGTGATAACGTACGTCGGGGTGGATGTGCTTTTCGTTTAAACAAAAAGTGAATTTTTAACGATTTTTAAAAAAACGTCCATAGGCTAACATGTTAGGCTGCTGAATCTGACCATGCTCTGACGATAGGGGGCGTTGTGAAATGAGACTAAACGGAGCCATATGATAGATCGTTCGAAAACACTCTTCAAAGAATATAATGTGAATCAGTTATGTGGAAACAACTACGGTCTTAAAGGGAAAGTCCACCCCAGGATTTTTTTTAGCTGACGATATAGACCTAATAATACCATGAAGAATGATACAAGTCTCATTAAAATCCATGATCACATAACGAAGATATATCGACTTTTTTATCGAAAATCAGCCGCCCCCCAAATGCAAATGCGTTACATGGGCAAAAAACGATCGCCAAAAAATAACCGATAGTATCGAAATTGTGACGTATGTTGCGAGCTGCCTTCTTATTTCGCAGACATTCACTTTCGCTCGCGGTACACTGTTATCGCACTGACACGACGAATCATGAATGAAAGTGAAAGCGAAAGTGAATGTCTCCGAAATAAGAAGGCAGCTCGCAACATACGTCACAATCGTTTCATGCCCATGTAACGCATTTGCATTTGGGGGGCGGCTGATTTTCGATAAAAAAGTCGATATATCTTCGTTATGTGATCATGGATTTTAATGAGACTTGTATCATTCTTTATGGTATTATTAGGTCTATATCGTCAGCTAAAGAAAATCCTGGGGTGGACTATCCCTTTAAATGAAATCTGTTATACGAGGTGCATTAAACGATTATCGAAAAAGGCTGTGGGATGATCCGATCTGCGCCCTTGATGTAGTGTACAACAGAGAAAAATGAAATGGAGATATATGAGTGAAAGATTGAAAAGAGACAGAGAGTACTTTGATGTGTGTGTGTATGTTTACTTAAAATGCAAAAGAGGCAAAGGGTATATACCAGGCGCGGATCCAGGATTTTGTAGGGGTGGGGGCCCAATTTTTTTTCATTTTGTTCCCGAAAATTTGAAAATGCGCTCAGTGAGGGGGGGGGGGTAGTGAGCACATTTTGTTGGGGGGCCCTCGAAAATTTGCACCCCCCCCCCCTTAAGCGCCAGGGGAGGGGGGGGCATCTCCCAAAAAAGGTCAAATTAACGTGTTTTTACACGTTTTTTCCCAGGGGGGGGGGGGGGGGGCCCGGGCCCCTGGCCCCCCTGGATCCGCCACTGGTATATCCCCTTCAAGCCTAGGCAATCTGCCCTCTTAAATTTTGAGCATCTAGGACGTTTTTTAACCGGGATACCGCGAGAGTATTTTACTTATATTAAGAACGTATTTTAGAATAACGTCATCTTCATTGACAACAAGAGGACCAAACATTCAGTTCTAAATGTTATCTAGTGTATTTGTGACTAAATAACATTTTTGCCAAATGAAAGTGCTTTTTTTTCTTCCGCTCGCTCGCAATATTAAAGATCCAAAGAAAAAAAGTTGCAAAACCGTCGTTGATTTATTAGTCAGACATGGGTGGCTCCAGCCGGCGGCAAATAGGAGGGGGGGGGGGGGCGGGGGGGGGGACCAAATCTTGAGAAAATATTTAGCGGCGGAACAGCAAGCCGGTGAATAAAGGGGGGGGGGGGGAGGTAAGGTGCACTATTTTTGTTTTCCCAATTCGTGAGAAATAATTGAGCGGCGAATAGGCAGGGGGTTTAGCACTAATCATTAATTTTTGGCTGAACGCGGGGGGGGGGGGGTGAGTGAACACTCCTTTTATTTTAAGAGCACATTTTTATTTTATTTTTTTTGTCCCGAAAATTTGAAAAATTGTTTTCCTCAAAACCACACACATAAACAAAAAATTGAGGGAGGGGGGAGGGGGGACCCCAAAACACCCCCCCCCCCCACCCCCTGCGTACGCGCCTGGGTGTAATAATGAAGACCTAAAAAATCGCGCTTTAAAATGATCAAGAACTGCCTCAAAAAAGTTTTAAAAAATGAGAGACCGGTTTTACCATACTCGTCTTCCCCAGGCAAACGCAAAACTTGGTTTCGATTTCAAATCATAAATATCTTGATAATCAAACAGGCGATCGGCTTGTAGAAGTCAAAGGGGTTCCTGACTGACCTAAAGGTTTATAATTATTTTTATTTGGAGACGGGCACCCTCCCCTGGTGCTCAAGAGGGGGGGGTGCAATTTTTTAATTTTCGAGGGCAACAAAAACAAAACAATTAGTGCTCACTACCCCCCCCCCCCCCTAAATATTACCTGATTTTTTTTTTTTTTTTTTTGGGGGGGGGGAGTGCCTCTTCATGCAATGGGTACATGTTTTTTCTTCTTTCCTTCTTTTTAGAGGCAAAATGTTCCCCTTCCCCCAATACCATTCTCTCTCTCTCCCTCTCTCTCATACTCTCCATCTCTCCCCCTCTCTCTCTCACTCACTCGCTATCAACTCATTGACCTTAAAACATGAAAAGAGCTCGCAAGATATGTCACAGAGATGCAAATTTGTTTTTGATTCAACCCACCTACACAAATTCATAACTTTCTAATTTTTAATGGGGTTTCGCTCAAACTATCACTGACCTGTTCGTCTCATTATTCTGCTTCTATTGAACACCGACTTAATTTCAGACGGACTTCTCCTTTAATAAAGTCTTTCATTTGCCTGATTATCATCCGATTTAACTGGCCGATTAAAAGATGTTTATTCACATAACTAGTTACGGAGGTAACCTACACAACTGAGATAAAGATGTAATGACATGAATAGAATGAATCCAGCAATGTTTACATGAACATATACATTGTATTTATTGTCATACTCGATATCAACATATCACTTTATGATTTCTGGAGTGGGACACTCGTTAACGACCTCCATAAGGTTTAGTGTAGTCCTGAGAAATGGTTTTGGTCAAGCTACATCTGTGTTACTGAGACCATATGGTAACAATACAAAACAGGATATGGTAATTTAAAAAAGAAAACACTGTATAGCCTCTATGGAATAGTGGAACTTGTGAAGAAAAAAAAGGGAAAAACAGTCAAAACTGAATATCAGTAGGTTGCTGTATCTCTACAATCTCAGTGATTTTCGCCAATTATCAAAAAGCGCTTACAACATTGTACATACATGTATTACTTACTGTTGCCTATAATGTTGGAATATTTTTTCTTACTTATTTTCATGAAATAATTGTGACAATATTGTTTATTCTTGATAGATAAAGTTCAATTCTATTCAGAACTTTTTTGATCAATCTAACTGAACAGAGATAAACCTTATCTACACCTGTATATCAAAATATGAATATTGTCACAATTCGTTCCTGTTTTCACAAAGTGACGGTAGTGCGGAAAATCTACACGCAAATTGTATGCGATTTTCATTCACTACCGTCACTTCATGAAAATAGGGATGAATTGTTTCATGAACTCAAAATTTATTCCAAATTTATGGGCAACAGTGTAATCATAATATTTCAATTCACATGTATAATTTTTGTACAAGCTTTCTTTTAAATAATGAGATTTTCAGTAACTGAATTTTTCTTTTGTGTTCAAAATGTCTTTCCCGTATTCCTCTCCAGGCCAATTTCAGGAGTGCATCACATAATCAGTTGTGATCCTTACAATCACATCTTGAAGTAATACAGGCTATGGGATATTGAATGGGCCCTGGAGTGGTTTTCTTGATGGTCTGTGCTGCCCTGTTTGTCAATTCAATTCAATTCAATTTAAATTTTAAACCCTGGACATTCAGCTACTATAGGGACTTTTAGATTTGCACGAAGACAATGTGGATTGCTACGGTCGACGTCCTTTTAATGCACTGCCTTGAATGGACGTCACACGTATCAGTCCACGCAAATCTAAAAGTCCCTATTACAGTAGTTTTTCAACAAGTCATTAGACTTCATATTGAAATATCTCTTCAGAACATCAATGGTAACAAAATAGAAATGAAAATCTCATGAGTGATACATCTGCATACATTTACATGTAGATCTTCACTTGTTCACTGCCATGAATCAAAGATGTTTTCTGAAGAAGATATTCCAACATGTAGTAAACATTACTATTATTAATATTTATTATCTATTTATAAATTGCATGACACATAATTCTCACATTGTTTTCTGGTGTACTATGGTTCCCTCTTGCTGACACATTTTTAATGATCATAATGCATTAGATATTATCATGCGTACTAAAGATCATTTTTATCTTTATATTTGTATTAAAAGACAACTCTCTCAACTCTTTATTCCAAACTGGTAGACGTAAATTGAAAACATTTGCAGCATACATACTGTACACAGGTGTAATATGTGATGGACACTTTGTTTGTGTTCACAAATAGGTGTACATGATTTCATGTTTTCAGCAAAGTTAACATTATTATTATATTATTATTACTGGTAGTATTATTATTTGTATTAACATTATAATTACCGTTATCATCATTTTCTATCATTATTACGGTAGTATAATTATTTTTAATTTTGTTATACAGTAATTTTTATTATTTTGCCAAAGTACAGAATTCATAATGCTTTATCTTACCTCAGGAACAGTTATTTTTACACTTTCGTTGAATTAGAAACTGCCAGGAGTATAGTAGTGTATTTATTTATCTATTTTTTCACAAACAAACTATCTTCATCCTTGTACATTGAAAAAATACCATAATTTATGCAAAATTGCCATTTCAAATGATAAATAAAACCAAATTTGTGAATTTATTTTAATTTTACATAAGTGGAGACAGCATCTCCAATAATATATGAATTGTTTCTCGTACAAAATAAAAAAATGACAATACATTTGTTCATGTATTTTGTTTTGAGTATACAAACTATAAAGTGAATGGAGTTGTAGAGGATACAAATTTGCAAATAAATTTAAATTCCTGCATACTGATATCAGCTTACAATTTAACCGTCATTAATTTTAACCATCAAAATCAAAAGCTTCTTCTGGTTTTAAGCTTTACTTATAAAAGATGAAAACCGAAATACGTGAAAGCCATCAACATCAAATTTTAGGTCAAACTTGATAAATAATTTAAAGAAACAATCAAATAAAGATATGTTTTCAAAAAAGAGGATGAGGGCCAAGTCTGTTGTTTACGTTTTATTTTAAGTATTATGATTATGTAATAATATCCTGCCTTTTTTATGAGCTTTCATTAGTGATAATAAGAAAATGTTGTTTCGTATGCGTACAGTTATACATGTATGTAGATTTCATAACAGGGGAAGTCCATCCTGATAATGAATTGGTTTCAATAAAAGCAGAATGAGAAAACAAAAATGGTAAAAGTTTGAAAAATATCTGACTAAAAATGGAAAGTTACACACTTTTGAAGTTGTCATATTAATAATTACATTCGGTTCTTGTATAGCACATTATTACATTATAACGTCTCTATGCGCTTCCAAAGAGCATTAGAAATTATAACCTCGGCTTTAGCATGGCTGCCATTACAGCGCTCTAGCATTTCAAGGAATTAATTCCTGCTAGGTACCTATTTACCTCACCTGGATCGAGTGTGGCAAATCTAGATTTATGTCTTACCAAAGGACATTAGTGCTGCGGCGGGATTCGAACAGCGGACCTTGTGATCGACAGTCCGCGACGTATCCACTCGACCACGACACCAATTTCATCAGTGAAACATAAATTGGCAACACTGGCACATCTCCAATGTGCCATGAACAGAACACTTCATAAACTTTCAATTTCTTTAATAGTTATGTTTCAATTGGGAGGGGAGCTTGCAAGATATGCCACATACACTGTTTGTATTTGATTGATTTGATCTGTTTGTGCTCCAACTTTCACTGACCTGTTTCTCTCAGTTTTCTGCTCCTATCAAATCCAACATAATATCAGGGTAGACTTCCCCTTTACTAGGACAAATTATGTAGACTGACTGTTCACATGTTTGTTCATGTTCACCCAATTGTTTAATTCATTCTATTTTATGGTAATATCTCTTGTGGGGGAATAATTTTTGCACTCCATAATTCATGTTACAAATAGTTGCCAAGAGCATGCTCCTTGTTCATGTCTCTATACAATGCAGATTATATACAATATTTACACATTTGTAGCATGTGGTACAAGATGCCAACATTAAATAAAATGTTTGAAAACAAAAATAAGCTCTAAAAAAATGAGTCTATGGAGATCATTTTTTCTTGACCTCTGGTAAGCACTTTGGACAATACCACTTGCCCTTTGGTTTCGTCGAGAGTCCAACACATCCAAAATGGAACCATTCATACGGGCAGTCTTTATTGTCACATCCAACCATATCACCGTAAGAGACTTGCTGGCATAGACAGTATGTTGGTTCGTTGGGATCGATGGGGGGATCGATAGGCAAGACGTCTCGCTCTTTTGTCTTGTTGCGCTTCTTCTTCTTGGCCTTGGGGTTGTCGTTCTGCTGCGGCACCCTGTGGTTGTCTTTCTCCTTCACCACGTCGCTGTTGCGGCTCCGCCTCAGACGCTTGCTGGCTTTCTCCGCCGGCGCTTCCGGCTCCACGACAACTGGCACAGCCTTCTTTGTCTTGGAAGGGGGGTCGGGAGGATGCTCTGGCTTCTCCATGATCTCCAGGTGGGTGCGGTTCATGTTCATCTGACGGAGCCGGTTCTCCACGATCTCTGATATCTGGGATGCAAACTGGAGCTTCTCATCTCCGAGCTCCTGGCTTTGGATGAGACAGCGATGAAGGCGAATCAGAGTGCGTCGTTTGTTGTGATTGTCCAGATCCTTGGTGGTCAGGGTTTCGTAGAGCTGCTTGATTTCTCTCAGAACACCTATAGAGGAAATCAAATGAAGACTTTAAAGAGAATTCACGTTCAGAAAATCTCCCCTAGTGGACAGCTGAGACAATTTGATGACTCTAAGAATGTAATTTGTTTCCAAACATGAAAATAATTTAAAGTTTTGTAACCTCTATATTACATTTAGATCCATCATCCATCCCGACTCTAGATAGATCTATATCTACATATTTATTAAAATGTTCAGTTTTTTCTTCAATCATTTTTCTTCATGAACACCTTAAAATTAAATGTGATCGTGCAAATTTCAGCACCAGGCCAGAGTCTCTATATATTTTTATTTCAGCTTGCCAATTTTATTTCTTCACAAACACTACACAGAATAACAGAATAATCTGACACAAATACTAATAGCTACTGATAACCCATGGCAGGCACAGCCACAGAGCTGCATTTTACTTATTTAACACTGTAAAAAGTTTAAAGAGCAAAACTCAAGTTAGACTTTTTTTTTTTTTACAGCTTCAGTCTCTCACAAAATTGACAGCTGTTCCACAGAGTCTACATAGAACATGATAATAGTATGTCTGGCTCCACTAAGCGCCTCTACAGTGTATATCTATAGTACACAGTACACAGTCACAGAGACTGAAGTGAAGTGCATCATACAGGTTAGACCGAATTTTCCGTCTCTTTCGTTCGTTAAGCCTCTTATTTGGAGAGAGCCGACCCTACCCAAATAAGAGGCTTAACAAACGAAAGAGACGGAAAATTCGGTCTAACCTGTATGATGCACTTCACTTCAGTCTCTGTGACTGTGTACAAATTTGGTCTACATACAGGTTAGTGAGAGTTATGGTACACAATACAGTTGTGTGTTAATGACGCTCTCATCGCACACAGCAGCTTCAAGAAAATGGACAGATTAACTTAAAGTTAGAGTCTAGATCTAGTCCTTATGTTTTGTTACTTTTACAATAAATCTTATTCTTAAGTTAGTCTAAAATTAGTAATGACTTCTTCTTCTTCTTCTTCCTCCGTTGTTCTCGGAGATCTGCAGTTGTATTCTGCAAGCGTCAGTGTTGGTGCCTTTCGTCTCCAGCTGTTGACATTGTAGTTACAAACATTCAAGTGGGAGAGGAAAGGATAGAGGTACGGGCAATGTGAATTTTATGGAGGAAGAGTAGAATTAGAGTGTTCAGTCTATCATATAGATTTGATGGGAGCATGAGGTGGTTGGGAAGAAGTATAGCTTTTGTGAATGCAAAGCCATCATTGAAGTTGAAGTATGAGAGGGTGGTTTCAGAAAAGTGTCTGCTCTGCATTTCTCCGATGAAGTCACTTCGGTGTGACGCTAGGATACTACAGGAGGCCACAAAGTGGATATTATCCTCATCTTCCTGGTGGCAAAGACGGCAAGTGGTTGAGGTTGCTTTCTTAATGGTGACAAGCCTAGTTTGGGTTAGGTATGTGTTGCATGCCAACTGTGATCTTATTATGATCGCTTGCCTCAGAAACTGTGAGCTGCTGGTCTGTGGATACAGGAGCATTGGGTCTGGTATGGGCATGTTCCTCCATAGTGACAGGGACGACTTCTTTTCTATTGCTTGTAGGATGTTGTCATTCACTACGTCCATCACTGCCCTCTTGGATTTCTTCTTCCACAATGTGTACGGAATTGGGTGTTGTATGAGGGTATGGAGATCTGGGAGTCTGTACTTCATTAGGATGGCTTGCCAGGAGTTGATGGAGAGGGTAGATTTGGTCAAGGCATGTAGAAATGTCCGATACTCAAATCTTTCATGAGGCAGGTCTAATGTTTGCCCAATCATCTGAAGCTTCTCAATATCGACTTAGTTGCTTAACGGCATAAGTCCTAAGAGGAGATATATAGCATCATCAGCTGCTGTTCTTGGGAGACCAAGGATTTTCTTGAACAGTTGGTGTTGGGCCTGGTCAAGTCTAGCTGACATCCCTTTGGTGATCTTTTCCACTGCTGATCCATATAGCATTCGCGGGATACAGTATACTTTCCAAAGGGATACACTATGCTGGGGAAGGAGTCCTCCTGTGTATGCTCCTGATCCAGTGAGTGCATAGAAGGTCCGCACTCCTTTGGAGATTATATCTTCTGCTGAATTCCTCTTTATGCTTGATTTTATGATGCCGAGGTGCGGATGTTGCAGCACAGATGGCACTGTGTCATGTCCAAGCTTCCACAACGGAGGTTGAGACATATTTTTCCCTTTGTTGTTGAAGGTAATTACACAGCTTTTGCTTGGGTTGATCTTGTATCGATCTCCATCGTTTCGTATAGCTATCGACGACGTCAAGCATTGCCTGTAGTTCAGAAGGTGACGAGCTCAGCAGGGCTACGTCATCAGCTAGTACCACAAGGCCAGAGTATCTGCCTAGCAACTTGCATCCAAGATCCTTGTTGCGGAGGATTTTCATCAGTTCGTCAATGAAGGTAATATAGAGAAGGGGTGACAGTACACCACCTTGTCTTACTCCCTGTAGAATTGGGAAGGGGTCACTTACAGTTCCATCCCAAAGGACTTGGCTTTGCATGTTGTTGTAGAGGGATCTGACCATGTTGAGGTGTTGAGGATGAATACTTGTCGATGTTAGCTTCTGGAACAGACCAGCGTGCCAAACCTTAATTATCAAAAGCTTTCTCTGCATCCAGTAGGGCTACAAAGGTGGGTTGTTTGTTGGCACAGTTGATCTCTATGATTAGTTCTACGCAGCTGGATGTGAGAAGACACGAATGGTGCTTCCTGAAGCCAAACTGAAGTTCATCCGGGATGTTGTTTTGCAGCAGCGATCTCTCAAGGTGAGGTTTAAGGACCATTTCCATTAGCTTGCAAAGGGTTGAAGTTAGAGTTATTCCTCTGTAGTTCTTTGGTTCCTGAGTGCTCTTGCCTTTACCCTTGTGAATTGGTATTACAAGTCCCTTCTGCAGGTTCAACGGAGTGTGTGCTTTGGTCAGGAGAACGTTGAAGATAATAGTGGGGTAGCTTAGTGACAAATATACCTTTGATCATGACAGGCCGGACAAAAGCATAATTTTTTCACCAGACATTTGTATATGTATGAGGATCAAAATTAGGCTATGCTCCGAAAAATCTGCTGACACGAATCATGAGTAAGTAGCCTTAATTTACATAATTTCAAAAGTCCCACCTGTGTGACAATGTGTCTGCATTCATAGACTAGCATAACAGGGAATTCCCCTGACTCCCATGAATGCTGGCTTCTGATTGGTCAAGAGTTTGTACTGCAAGCTGTAGTTTCAGAGAATTAGAAAGCAATGGGATTGCAGAGAAAGCTATTTTCATCCTTCTCCGGATCCAGTTGATTTATTTCAGACATTTCCCTCATTACAAACGTAAGTAAATCAGTTTTTACTGTAATAAACATCTTCTTAACTATTTAGGCATATTGTAATTTCAATGATGATATGTACACTTGCTAAGAACAAACCAAGAGTCAGTCCCACCCATGCAAATTTGTGTTATGAAATATATGAAGGGTTGGAAAGGAAGTAAAATAACATTTCAAGAGACGATGAACAAAACTGATTTTAGTACTAGTCAGAAATAATTTTTCTTTTCTTTGCATCACCTTTCATGAAATTGGTGCTATTCATTTCTCTTCCAAGATGAATTGTACTTTGAAAACAAAGGGGAAGATAAGTAGAATTGTGCCATACTCTGCTAGTCTATACCACCAGACACACCTTAACAACTTTGAACGGGGCATAGGTTGGTCAAAATCTAATTCGAGTGAGTGTTTGTGTGCATTATTATAGGTGTATTAGGGTGTGTTATGGTCATATATCAGAGATAATTTGATGAAGTGTGTACCAATCAACTTTAAGCCCGCATAACTTTACACATAGGCCAGACCTGGGTAATTCAAAGTTGGGTGAAAATTCATTACTGCAATGCGGTTTTTAAGTTTATGCCTTTACATCAGAATTGGACCGATGCCTCTCTGAATGTCTCTGTAAATGGGGACCAAGCATATTTATCTACACTGGTATAGTTACGGGTTCAAGTTTTATTGATTCTAAGAAGTTTATACTGTACATCGGGCCGTATACATAAAAGGTAGCAACTGCTTGTAAGCATTGGTTCAACTTCAAGCATAAGATCAAGCATAAAAGCAATTGCCTAAAATCTGTATGAATAACCTTGCTTGTCCTCAAACTTAGCTTTTGCTTGCCTTCAGCATGAAATTGCTCTGTCTTTCAACAAAACACGTCACACCATTCTAGGGAGAACACAAGCGGTTTTCATTTATTCAAATGTCATTTGTTTGGTGGGAAGCTTTTTCCTGATATAGTAATTCATACTTAGTTGCTTACAATATTTTCATTTTAGCTCTATTAAAGATCCATTATAGAATGATACATCACGAACAAAATCATGACATGACATGACAAAATCATGATCTTGTAAAAATACTAAGTAGTCATAACAACGTAAAGCAAGTGAGAATTCATCTGAAAAATGAACAACTAATTACTTCTGATATGCTGCTGGCAAATTGGTGAAATATCATTTTGAGTCACACAAAAGAAATACTATTAAAAAAAGGAGTACAATTATTACTGTATTATTACGGTTGTTGTTAGACAATTCAAATTAGAATACATGTACGTACCAAAGAATTATAAAAGTTAGGTGCTATATTACTTTTGCACAGCTTTATCAGGTAGTTTACTTCAAAATTATATCATGATCTTGGAATTCACTATGAAAGATAAGCCATCATCGTTTCTAGAAAAATGTCAGTACTCACACTCAAATTCTTCTGTACAACTGCTTCTAGGTAAAAGCAAAATATTTAATTTATGACTTCATTTTTAACAAATGCTTGAGCTTGCTAGCAAAAGCTTTTTCTTGCAATCAATTTATATGCATACAGATTCAAGTAACAGGCTCCCTCAAGCAATTGCCACTCTTTATTCATACGGCCCATAACTATACTTACCATGTAGTATAGGCCTACTAATCAAGGCTATCAACTTTTTATCAAGCCGTTATATTGGATTTTTCCTAGCCAATGATGACGTTAGATTATAGCAGTTTAACTTTATGTCAGCTGAATAAACCAGAGATTATAAGTAAACAAATATGAGTGATATGAGAGGCAAAAAATACAATAAAATTAAAAAAACATAAACAAATAAATAAATAAAATTAATGGATAAAAAAAAACTAAGTGACCTGTATCTGCAGGTTTGATTTTCAGTATATTTATTCTCATTTTATATAAGTCATCATCGATTGGAGCATTTGTATAATCTGCAAGAAACATACACAGGAAAAAGTGAACTGTCCGAAAAAAGGATTAATGCACAATGCAGAAAAAGTTTATGCTTCATTCTTGGAAAATGTTGACGAGTTCCGGAAAATAAACTCATTACCGATTGATGTAGACTTTGGACCTGAGGGAACAGTTGAAGCATTTGTGAGAAACAACGCCTCATGGCATCGTTCTTGTCATCAAAAATTTAATAATAACAAACTCAAAAGAAAATTGGAGGGAAAAAGTAAAGATGAGAAAGAATGTATACCTAATGACTTACGACGGTCAAAGCGCCAGAAATCGGAATTTGAATACAAGAGTTTGTGCCTCTTCTGTGAACAAGCTGGAAATAAAACATTGCACAATTTCCAAACATTCGAAGCTGATCAGTCTCTCAAGAGAATGGCAAGTGACATGCAAGATGAAAAACTCATGTCAAAAATACGAGGAAGTGATATCATTGCTCTCGAAGCAAAGTATCACTTGGATTGTTTGACAAAATTTAGGAACAATTACAGGGGCCATCAGCGGAAATTTAGTTCTTCCAAGTCCAACAAGGAAACAGTGGAAGGAGAACGAGCACATGCTCAAGCATTTGTTGAGCTAGTTTCTTATGTTGAGTTTGCAATACAAGATGGGCAGTACATCTTCAAACTATCTGATCTCCACGAGAAGTATGAACACCGTCTTCAAAGTCTTGGATATCATGTCTCGGTGAATAAGGGCCGATTAAAAACCAAGCTTGTGGATCACTTCTTTGAAACAGACGTACAGGAACAGTCAGATGGCAAGAATGTTGTTCTTGTATTCCCTGAAGGCATGCAACAACTGCTGAAGGATGCTCTCAAGGACAAGGATTACCAAGATGAAGCTTTCCTGTTTGCCAAAGTTGCAAAAATCTGCAGACAAGAAATGTTCGGGAAAACACACTTTATGTTTTCTGGCAGCTTCCCTACAAATTGTCAGAAAATGCTTCCAAGTCTTTCACTCCTATCATCAATGATCCTGTATGGACCAGATATGAAGAACAATGATGACGATGATGACTCACAAGTATGTCACACGATAGCCCAGATGTTCCTCCATAATTCCAAAAAGAGGTGTATGAAACCGACTACACATAAACGGCAGTCACTGGACAGAGAGCCTCCACTTCCAATCTACATTGGCCTTAACATCCACACAATGACAAGGAACAAGCAACTTATCAATCAGCTAGCCAGGCTAGGTATAAGCATCTCCTACGACCGAGTTCTACAGCTTGAGAAGAAACTGTCAGTGGCAATGTGCAAACAACTCACAGCTGAACAAATCGTGTGCCCATCCATTCTCAGGAAAGGCCTCTTTTCTGTTGGGGCACTGGATAACCTGGACCACAACCCTTCGTCCACTACAGCTCAAGGGTCGTTCCATGGCAGTGGTATAAGTGTCATCCAATTTCCAACACACGACCATCACGGACGTAGGCGGATGTCACAGTGGTTCCTTCCTGCAAATCCAAATGAAAAACCTCAACTCCTTGATGCTTATAGCATAGTCGAATCAGTCCACCTCAAAGCCTCATCAACTACTGTTCCAAAGGCCACTATGACAGCTGTAGATGGAAAGCTTCAACAAGCAAGAGAAAAGGAAGGAAGATGGATTCAGCATGCCTCTCAACTCCTTGACAAAGATCCTCTTGAAAAAGGTGAACCGATCTCTTGGGCTGCATATCATGCATCTCAGCAATCACCTCCTCTTGATCCTCCTGCTGTGGTTGCACTTCTCCCTCTCTTCCAAGAGAAAGCAGATTCCCCTGCTATGATAAAGCATGCTATGAATGTCCTCAAGGCCATCACTAACTTCCTCAATCCAGGTCAAACCCCTGTGCTGGCGTGTGACTGCCCAATCTTTGCTAACTGCAAGCATATACAATGGACCTGGCCTACTACGCATGGTGAGGATAAATTTGTGATCATGTTTGGTGGCTTCCATTTGGAGAAAGCCTTGTGGACAGCACTTGGTGATTTCCTTGACCAAAGTGGATGGACGGTAGCTCTGAGTGATTCAGGTGTTGCATCATCGGGCACAGCCAACTCATTCATCAAGGCTGCTCATGTTACAAGGACCCGTCATGCTCATCAGGTAACTGCCCTAGCTCTTTCAATACTACAAGAACGTGCATATGAACAGGTTGCAGTCTCAAGTGAGGGTGATACATTTGAAGACTGGAGACAGGCTATGTCCAGTAAAAGCCCTACTTTTCAATATTGGGACTTGGTGCTGCGAACTGAGATTTTGATCCTGATATTCATTAGAGCTCATCGAGAGAGAGACTTCCTCCTCTTTGTGGAGTCACTGCAAAGCCTCATGTTCTTGTTTTTTGCGCTGGACCACTACAATTACAGCCGTTGGGTTTCTGTCCACAGTGGCGGCTCCAGGGGGGGGGGGGGCCCGGGCACCCCCCCCTTGAGAAAAAAATCATGTAAAATCACGCGATTTTAACCTTTTTGGGGGGTTGGGCCCCCCCCCCCCCCCCCCGGCGCTCAAGGGGGGGGGGGGGGGTGGTGCAAATTTTAAAATTATCGAGGACCAAAAAAAAAAAAAAAAAAAAATGTGCTCACTACCCCCTCCCCCCCCACCCCCCCCCCCCCCCCACTGAGCGACTTTTCGGCTGGCTGAGTCGTTGCGATTTTTTTTGAGACTCGAAAAAAGAAAAAAAAAAGGGTCCGCTTACCCCCCCCCCCCCCCCCCCCCCCCCCCCCCCCCCAATGATCGACTTTTCGGCCCGGCGCGATTTTCACATTTTCGGGAGCCAAAAAAAAAAAAGTTGGGCCCCCTCCCCTAAGAAATCCTGGATCCGCGCCTGTCTGTCCACCTGCGAGATATGCAGTCCTTACCAGCCACTGTGTCAGAGGAACTCCAGAAGTACTGGGTTGTGAGCAAAACACAAAAGAGATTTTCTGCACTTCCCATTGATCAAGTCCATGAACAGGAAAATGCCAAAGTCAAAGGAAAGGGTGGAGCCGTGGGCTTAACTGAAAATCCTGTTGCTTTCCAACGTTGGATGCTTGCAGGTCCTGAGCAAGCCAGGCTGCTGACAGAATTTGAAAGTGAATACTTACCTGAAGAAGATCCAGAGGAAAATTTCAGACATCATGAAGAGACACAATCAAACCAAGAATCTTTCAGAAATCAAACAGCAAAACTGATGAAGACAATCAACGAATATGGCAGCCCTTTCCTCGAGGATCACTCTGAATTATTGGTCTTGCACTCTCGGGAATGTGCTGATAAATCAGTGGTGGAGACAGTACAACATATCGAAGCACTGGGTTCTGATCAGTATCAAACATACAAGCGGGAAGTGCTCATTGAAAAAAGCAAAACTATCCATGCACCAATCAAGAAGAATTCTCTCCCACTTTTCAAGACACCAGTGAAGGCAAAAGGGAATCGTAAAACTGAGAAAATTGCATCTCTTCGGAATGATGTGAGCCTCTTTGGTCATATGTACATTGCAAACCAGCTGCGTGACGGTGACCCAGCCGTATTCTTCAGCCACGAGAATCAGGCATACCCGCCATCTATCTCAAATAGTAGGAAACTGCGCTTGACATCCAGCAAGTCTAAATTACTAACATGTCTGAACACAAATGGACAAGGAGAGCCTCCGGCACAAGTGGACTGCAAGATTTTTGATGGTGCAGCTCTAGTTCATGGGTTACCAGCAACTTCCGTGTCAACATTTGAGGACTATGCAAGAACAGTTTTCAAGCCCGTTCTCAACCGTGAATTGCAAGGAGTCAGACGACTGGATTTGGTGTGGGACAGATACTTGGCCTGCAGTATCAAGGAATCTACTCGCCAGAAATGAGGAAGTGGAGTACGCACAAAGGTAGCATCCAAGACTAAAATGCCAGTCAAATGGAAAGACGTTTCCATGGAAATGCTTTGTCCGAAAAACAAAAAGAGTATGTCTTGCACATCTATACCCCAGTGCCGTCATGAACACTAAATGTGATTTCAATTGCTTCAATATTGTGGAAGTAGTTCGCTCAGCAAGAGTTTTGCAAAAATATCTGGTTACCATGGCAACGCTAGGTGGCGCACAATCACAAAGGGTGTTTTTTATAACCACACTCATAGATCGTTATAGATACCAAATTTGACATTAATTGCTTAAATTCTGTGGAAGTAATTTGCACTATAAGGTTTGGTAAAATTGTGGTTACCATGGCAACGCTTTGTCCGACAAAAAAACATGTCTCGCACATCTACCCCTCAATGTCATCACATACACCAAGTTTCATTTCTTTTTTGCTTCAAAACTATAGAAGTAGGACCACGGTTGCTTTATTTTTTGGGTTTTCCTGTGATTATGTAATGAATAAATGATGATGTCATAATGACGTCATTTCACCACCTTTCCAGCATCAATTTTCTTGGAGCATAGCCTTTTTTAAGAAGGTACATCGTGAAGATAATTTGGTGAAAAAATCATGCTTTTGTCCAGCGTGTCACGATTTTTTCACTAAGCTACCCCACTATAAGAAGAATAAGCCTCTTTGCCATTTCACCAAGGTTTTGGATATGTTCTGTTGTGATGTCATCTGGCCCACTTGCTTTACCTTTCTTAAGGCCTCTAATTGCTTCATCCATTTCCTGGGATGTAATAAGCATTGTGGGAGCTGAGGACATTAGGAGTGTGTGATATTGTTGTGACATCTGGGCACTAGGTTGGTCTAACTTGGGTTCTTGTGATGTTAGGGCAAGATCTTCAAAGTAGTGTTTCCATCCTTCTGACATCGCATTCCCTTGAAAAGTCTGTCCTTTGTAATGTATCATATCTGTTTGTAGTTTCTTGCTTCTCTCAGGTCGTTGCTTCTTAATCAGGTGATGGAACAGTTTGGTGTTTGCTGAAGATGCAGATTCAATGCAGGAGAGGAGGTTCCTGTGTTCTTGAGCTCTGGATTGGCGAAGTTTCCTTCTGAATTCCTTCTTGTGTTTGTAGTAATCTGCATGTGTTGAGTTGTTCTTTGGCTTTCCTGCCCTTTTCCAGCGTTTCCATCCCTGGAGTGCATTCTGATATGCTTCTGCAACCTGCTTCGTCCATTCAGGTTTTCCTCTTTTCTTTCTTGATGGGATGCTGTTGGGAAGTTCTTTTGACTGTGTAAGCATTGATAGACTAAAGTCTTGCAGGAGTAGCTCTGCCTCACTTTCATTGAGCTCACAGTCCAGGGTTTGTTTGAAGAGCTCGAAAGCTTTGAGTTCTAGAGGACAAGTGTAGAGCTCTCTCACTTCTTTATTGTTTACCTGCTCCCATTTGATTTTGATGCGTGAGGATTTCTTAGCTCTGTGATTTGCCATTTCTGAGTTTTTTGGCAATGGATAGGATTGTGGCAATCTGTATTCAGTTGTGACAAGATAATGGTCTGATGTATTCAGTGGCTCTTCTTCACTTATTGTCAAATTCTCAAACTGGGATATTCCTGCAGCAGGGACCAGAAATCCATCTATATTGGATTTCTTCTTCCGATCGTCTGAACTGAATGTGTATTGTTCTCTACTGCAGACGGCTTCTGTGACACTAAGTAGACTCCAGGAGATCATAAGCTGTCTAAGATATTCTAGGGATTTTTTTGTGTTCTGATTTACAGTATCAACATTCAGGTCACCAGCAATTACACCTGTAGACTGTTCCCCAGGAGGTAGGTGAGTGTCTAGAAGGTGGCCTATGATGCCTAGGCAGATTTGATATTCTGCCAGATCAGATGAGTTAGTGCCACTGGGAAGATAACAGTTAATCAGTAGCATCCTTTTCAGCGTTTGCAAGAATGTGATTTCTACTGCCAGTATTCTGGAAGATTGGCATGTTATCCTCTTGAAGTCCGATATGATGCTCTTTCGAAGGTATATGGCAACACCTCCTTTTCCTCTTCCTCCATGAATGATGTTTAGATTTGTGAGATTTTCTGAGGATTTGCTTATAACATGGTGATTTGGGCTTGCATCTTGTAGGATGTGTAGGTTGTGCTCATGGAGCCAGTGCTCCTGAATGCACAAAATATCAATATTGTTTAGTTCTCTTTCTAGCAATGATTTAATACTTTTAAATCCACGGACATTGAAGGTCCCAACAAGAATCGCTTGGTTAACTACTGTGAGAGAAGGAGTTGTAGGCTCGTTTGCGTTAGGTTTATAATTTGATGATGGTAGCTGGCTAGCATTTGGGTCACTGGCATCTGGTTCAGTGTGTTTGGTGTTGCCAGTAGTTGAAATGAACTCATGAGGAAGTGGTAGGCTGCTTCCAGCATCGCTATGTGTGTTGATGTCGAGGCACGACCTGGACGAAAAACCTGCCTTGAAGCAGATTGTGCATTCGGGGTGATATTCGTAGAAGGATGGTAGGAGGGATTGACCTGTTCAGCATGCTTTGGTGGCATGGTTGGTAATTGTCTCTCTGTTCTGCTTGTATTTCTCAGAGTTGGTTGATCAGGCCATGTTGGTCCTCCAGTGTTTATGCTGATGGGAGTTTGTTGTATCCCATGTTCACTACTAGGGAGATAGTTTCTTGCAGATCTCTGGGGTTGTCCACGAGGATACTGGTTGTTCTGGGCTGTAGATGAGTTACCAGGTGCGGCAACAGTGTGTGACCTTGCTCGTGGTTCATTCTTTCTGTCATTCGAATGTATTTGGGTAGGCTTTATTTCTGAGGGTTTGTAGTGATGATCAGTTTTCGTCAGGCAGGGGTCACTCATGGTATGCATTCCTAGAGTCGGGAACTGAGTCGTAGACTGTATATTTATTAGACTCTGGGTATTCTGATCCCTGAGTGAATGATAGTCTGTTTGTGGCAAGCGTTGATCCTCCGTGGGTCTGTGCTGAGCATTGTTGTATGCATTTTGGCCTTGAGGACCCCTCTTACCAAAGAAGGTCTGGCTGGGTATGACTATGGGAATGTTTATGTCACTATGACGTCTAGTCTGCAAGTTTGATGGAAAATCTCCTCTAGTGTTTGCATACATGTACTCTTGATTTCCTTGGTGACTCTTGTTTTTTGTTGGTGATCCTTTTCTTCGTTCTTCATTTAGTCTGTGAGGACTTCGTTGAAATAGAGATGGTCCTGCTGATCTCTTCTGATGATTGCTGGGTGGTAGTCTCTTTGCTATCGTCGGTTCGTTGCTTCTATTGATGTTGTTTCCTGGAATGTGTTGTGTTACACGTTCTTTGTTTCCATTTTCCTGCTCACAGTCACCATCAAGGATTTCAAAGCTATTGTGTGTTGGCACATTGTACATAGAAGTGCTTTGAACATTGCTCCGGGAATTCGTTTTGGTCTCCTGGGGCTGTTCTTTTGTTCTCCCATCATTTCTTGACATTGGTAGTTGAGCTGTTGGTTTGCACACCTCTAATCCATTTCTCAAGCATAGTGCATACAGGTAGTCTTTGTCTAGTATTAGGTTTCTTATTTCAGATTCATGCTTCAGAGTTTTTGTTTTGGCATGTATTAGTTCCAGTTCTTTATTTTCCAAGATTTTTATCTTTTCCTGAATCATCTTGTTTTCCATTTGTGCTTGTTTGAGTTCCTGTCCCAGCCTTTCATTCTCTGTGATCAGCAGGTCATTGCTGGTTGACCATGCCTTGAGATCATGTTTCCGAGGATTTCTTTTTGCAGGAATTACATTCCATGCGTTCTTGCTCTGTCTGTGTTTGTGCATCTGATATAGTTCTGCCAGTCTGGGATACAGTTGGTATTGTAGCTGTTTCTTTCAGTTGTACTTGTCTGCAAGACAAGATGTTGTCCTCCTCTGAGTTTGCTTTGTGTCTTTTGTTTGTGATTTTCAAATTTTCATGTGGTGGTATCGCCGACATTGGTGTTGTGTACTCCTGAGTTTCGAGTTCATCGGTATCCCTTTCTTTCCACAAAGCGGTACAGGAGAGACATGTAAAGCAGTCATCTATATGAACATCAGCGGCTCTATTGCAGCAGTGGGTATGAAACCACAATTCACATACCTGGCAGATTATTGGATTTTCTGCAGCA
The DNA here is from genome assembly GCA_035222895.1 of Strongylocentrotus droebachiensis. NCBI lineage: Eukaryota > Metazoa > Echinodermata > Echinoidea > Camarodonta > Strongylocentrotidae > Strongylocentrotus > Strongylocentrotus droebachiensis. The sequence continues at coordinate 28,191 of JAVYIG010008472.1, forward strand.
CTTTTGTGACAGACTGGGCACATGGTCGCGTCATCAGTATCTGTGTCTGTTGAGATGTTTAAAGTCATTGCCTGCAGTTGACTGCATTTTGTGCAGCTATATGGTTGTAGATCATTTCCTATCATCTCTTCTAGTTCCTTTGCCTGAAGATGCGAGCATGAAAAGTGGTACCATTGACTACAGTCACAACACTCAATTGTATCTTTACATGCATGTTCAAGACATTTTGGGCAGACAGCTGATTTGTCCGAAGGCTCGCAGTGGCATGGGCCCTGGTAGATTGGTGGCAGATGTTCGCTGCTGCTTTCGATGGCCCGAGGGACATTTTGCGAAAGGAATTGTGTCATCGAATCTGTTAGCTTTCTTTGAGTCATGTCCGTCATAGATTTCAGCATCTGTGGTAGCATGATTTCTACGAACAACCGAATTTGTATGCCTGCTATTGAGATCTGTTGCGCTGATTCGTGCAGATCAATGCTGAACATCCTCTGTCGAGTTTTCTTCCCATTGTTGTTTCTCTTATGAGCTGTTATCCATTCTCCGTCATGGCTTCTACCCTTTTTATGTTTAGAAAAGGCCAGCTTTGGAGAGTTTTTTAACTCAGGACCATCAAGGCACTTCAGTACGAGTTCTTTAAAATATACAAATGCATCATGATCGAATGATAGGGTGACCTTTTTCTCCCCATTGCTGTGGATTGGGTTAGGGTTTGCTTCGCATTCATCCATAATTGCTTCCCTCTTGAGTCTGAGCTGAGATCAGTTTTCAGTGATCAATCACAACAGGTTGTTTGTGGATTATTCCTATTTCTATTTTGCAAGTCTGATGTACCTCTTATTTTGTGGTTTTTATCACAATATTTACAGGCCAATGGCGCTAGTGAGCATGCCCAGTATTCTTACTGGTAGGTGGTGTACATGTAATATTCGTACATATACAAACAACAGTATACGAAGACGGGGAGACACATGTATTCACTTGCACAGTACGGGCACAGAGACAGAGTAGACACTGGTGTGATCAGGCTGAGCTCATGGACATGTAGAATATAGAGTTCATGCAGACATTATATTGAATTGATAGTTCATGCAGAAATAATATTGATAGTTCATGCAGATATGCTTGCAGAAATAGTATTGTTAGTTAAATGCTGGATAAAGTTCATGCAGAAATAATATTGATATATGTAGCTCATGCAGTTCTACAGGTCATGTAGGGATAATTTTGGTAGTTCATGCAGATATACTTGTACATGCAGAATGTAGGTTCCCTGCAGAAATCATGAAATAATAGAGCTGAAGCAAAAGATAGTGTCCATGTACAGTAGGTAGAACTTACAAGTGGAGAAGGTGATTTGCAACAGATCAGATGTGAAGAAATATTGGAATCATAGATCTAGAAAATCTATGTTAGATCTCACTCAAATGTCACAGGAGACAAACAACATACAGACAGGTTTTACCTTGAGTTTGCTATGCTTGTGCTGCAGTGTTGTACTAGTCAAACATGTGTTGTCATACTTAAGTATAAAACTTTAAGAGCTGTTGACTTTGTAGACCAGTGTTGTTTGTTGGCCTGGCGTTGCAACTTACAGCTATGCAGTGCAGGTCTTCCCGCCAAATGTTGCTGTAGAATTCTACTAGTACCGGTACATCAATTTCCAGTAGGTGGGACTGAACTGTCCAAGTCAGTGCATCCGTCTGCCACAGTTGGATTCTTAGGCCCAAAATACCTTATCTAAATCTATGATTTTTGGCTAGCAATTGATGCAGGTGTAAAATACAATATGGGGAAGCCATAGAAGGCAGAATTAATATAGGTTTTGGGATCAAAACACCTTCGAAAAGGCGAGAAAGATGAGAGCTACAAGAATGTACGTCCTACGCGAACGAAGCATAGTAAGTTGTCTATAGTAAGCTGGCTCCTGTTATTTTTATATTAGCTGATTAGACTCTAGCTGATTAGCATGATTAGTAATAATATCACTAGGGTCTAGATCTACTATCAGAATCAGATGGCACATTATTTCGCCAGATTCAGGCGAAACTCTGCTAGTCTACTTCATAATAATAGTATCCACTTGTCCGTGCTGAAAGGTTTGCCGTCTGTGTATCAGTATGGCTATGGCCGTTTATGGGGAATGTCGAAGCGACAGATGCTGTCGGATTTTTTAAGATTTGCCTTGCCATGGCCTTAGTTATTTCTGTCTGGAATCCAGTACAAATTTCTAGAAATAAGAGAACATTTTATTGCAAATTTCATCTAAAAACTGATATCACATACATTACATTTTCAATGGGTATATCTATGGAATTTAGATGGATTCTAATGGCGGAGTATCCATTTGCTTGAAACGGCAGTTGCACCGCAGTCGCATGGACATGCAGATAAAGCTAAGCAGCGGCGTGCCTTGCATCTGCTAGCCGACAGGCCGGGGACGCGCGCCTTACAATCCCGCTGGTGTCAAACAGCACTTACTCTGATATGTACTGTCGATCTCGCGGATCTGAGACACGCTCCTTTGGAGATCATTTGGTAGGGATTCGATGCAATCCAAGTAGTCTTCCACATAACTAGTAGTTTGGAACATATTTGCCGCCGTGTGACTCATCTTGATACAAGATTCAGTCCAAATTAAACAAAATAATCAGCAAATTCGTAACAATGTTATCCAAAATGTCATGGCATCGACGTTGGTTGAGCAGAATCAAACATTAAAATACAACTGCGCATGCGTAATGATATGAAGTTGAAAGGTCATTTTCAAGAAGGAAATTTGGATTATACCATTTTAGATAGGTAAAATATAATTTGTGTTATTCAAAGTGTATGGATTTTAAACAAAAATGAAGTTAATAATTATTTTATTGTATTTTTGTATTATATTTTTATTCTAGATTTAGTAAGACTTAAACAAAACAAAGCTCTTCATTTTTTTAAATGAAAAAGGTTTTTATGATATATCTCTTTATACAAATAGAATAATACATTCTTCCGGAAGTTAGAGTCGCGGGAAATACGGAAGTAATCAAATACTTTAGTAGTAGTAGGCCTAGTGTAGTCATAGGGTGCATGCATGCGAGTTAAACAGAAACAGAAATGAACGGATTAGCAGAGCTCATGACGCCAGCGCTGTAGGGCCAGTTAGCTAGCTAGCTAGGCTGTACCTACCGTGCCAGATATATGTCAGTGTCGCTCGAGTAGCTGAGACTTCACTACCGACTTTGTGACTGAATCTGACTCTGAGATAGGTCTACTCTAGTCTACTTTGCATCATCTTGGTCATCGACATCGAGGCCAGGACCTAGCTAGCTGTAGCCTGGGCTAAGTCTGAGTGAGTTAACTTATTTTTGACTGTGTCTGTGACGTGAGTGACATGTCAGTGTGTGACATGTCAGTGTGTGACAACTGATGACATGACCATGATGACATGACTGTCATTTATGAGTGTTAAGAAAAATATAATAATCATGTTCTTGTTAAATAATATCATTATCAATTAGATGTCTATTTATTCATATTTTGCTAATCGTTATTGCCTATTGGCAACATTTTAAACTTAAAATTCAAGAGGTCAACAGTGCAGTAAGTTACTGCACTGTTGAATAGATTCAAGATTGCCTTATTTATTTAGTAATTAACCTCATGTACCGAAACAAACACTACTAATTCTCTTTCTTTTCTCTTTTCTTTTAGTTTTTTAAATATATTTTTACCTTTAAAGGGGATGTAGCATGGCAAATACTGGTTAACGCCATCTACAACTTCTTTTAGACAACTGCATGTAAACGAATGGACTAGATTTATAACGGTCAGCGCGAGCTAGTGTTCGCGTGAAACAGACCGAAGTTCTCCTTGCGCTTTGGTTTCGCTTATGTTGCACGCACGTGAATACTGCGGTCGCATCGTCCGTAGTTGTATTATAGTACCCGATTGGCCCTGAGTCCGGCCATGGGAAAGACACGTACTGTCATGCTACACCCCCTTTAATTTAACCTTTCTTTTTATCTCTCTTCCAAATTTTTCAATATAGACCCTAGATCTGGATTTAATCTGGTACTACTGATAGGACAAGAAAAGAAGATCATGAATGATTCATTGAATGATCCAGAAAGGAAGACTGACATGGAGGAGAAGCAGGAAGAGGGCGAAGGTCCAGTCAATTTTCCATTCCCCTTCCCTCCGTACCCCATACAAGAAGACTTCATGAAACATCTGTACGAGGCGCTGGATGGTGGCAAGATTGGTATCTTTGAAAGCCCGACAGGAACAGTAAGCTCAGATAATTCTCTAAGTCAGTCTACATTAGTGAACTATACCTACCCACAGACAGAAATAACCATCGGGTATGGTTAATTAACTAATTACGGTATGTAATAAAACTGACATTTTTCAATCTGAATCTCCATACACAGTCGTTACCCTTGCCCCACACAAAAAGGCAGGGGGGATTAATTAGCAGATTTTTTGCCGGAATCAAGCATAAAATCTGCCCTCTGTTTTCTTTATCAAGAATTTTTATGAATTTAGATAGCAAAAAAATTGATGATCGGAGAAAGAAAAAAAAAATCGATTTATATTCCATATAATTCTAACTGTAAAAATGACATAAAAAATTCCATATAATTCTAACTTTAAAAATGACATAAAAAATCATTGTAAAACATCAAAATAATAAGATCTTATTTTCAGCTAATCTGTCCATTTTCATGAAGTACTGCACGCCATAAGATCAGCAATCACACACAAACCGATTGTGTAACTTCCCCTTACTAACCCGTAAGATGTACTTCAATCTCTGTAAAGAGGCGGTCAGTGGAGCCAGACATAATTTCAGTGGAACAACCGTTGATGTTGTTACGATATGCGATATCAGAATATCTGGTATCCATCGTAGTTGAATAAATAATATCGGATGTCAGAAGCTTTGAGTCTAACCTACCCACAACCTGGGTGGGGGGGGGGGGGGGCGGAGGGAGTAGTACTAGTTGTCTGGGAATTATATTGTAATACTATTCCTGGGCTCATATTCATTAAAAAAAAACTGATATATGATATGTTTTTGTTTTTTTTCTTTTTTTTTAATTGTTATAATATTTTGGTGACAGAAAATAAATAATTTCAGAGAAGTCTTTTCATGAATGCTATGTTTTGTGCACATCATCTTCTATCTAGGGGAAGTCTCTGAGCCTTATTTGTGGAGCACTGAAATGGCTGAGTGATCATGAGAAACAAAAACAGATGGAGTTGGAAGCATTGATGGAACAGCAGCAGAGTGAGGCTCATGAACAAAGGTGAATTCTCCCTCTGACCTTGTCATATTTTGTGTGTTTTTTTTGCCTTTAAAAAAAATTGATTAAAGTCAAGTTGAAGTCTTTCATCATAACTGGTCTACATTTTCAGGGTTTATTGTAAAATCATTGATTACTCATATTATATTTGGTAAAGGGTACATAAATCTAAGATGGGTAACTTTGTTCATACTCTGCTGTATTATATAAATGTCCTGCTGTGCCCTCTCCCCCTCTTCCCCCTCTTCCCAATGCAGTAATGGAACTACGCAGTCATCAGGAGCTCCTGATTGGGTGATGGAGTTTGAGTCAAAGCGAGATCAGATGGAGAAAACGACCAAGCTAATGGTAATCAACTGCAATTTTCTTTTATTTTGTTTGCTAGCTCGTTTTTATGGGGCGTTTTTTCTATATATAATAGGTCTAGTGAAGACGTACAGACACATTATGCATGTTAAATTTTGGCCAATCAAGTATTGCTAATCAAATTTCTGCAAGCTCTATTCTAGAAATACTTTTGAAATAATGGATAGATGTTACACCCTTGAACTTTTTCATATATGCAATTTACCACTTTACAAAATGTTGCCAACGACAGTACGACACTCATTTGAAATGTTCTTTTCAATATATTTTGTTTTTAGGAAGAGAGAGAAAAGAAGCTAAAGAGAGAAGCTAAGTTGGATAAACTGAAGAATGACCTTCGTCAGAGATCTTCATTCAAGCGAAAGGTAATTTCCATCAGCTGATTTATTCCTGTGCAGTTAGCTTGGTTATAGATAAGAAATCAAAATCCAAACACAGATGTAAACAGACAACTTTCTTAGTATTTCAATTTGTAAAATTCTCAAAAGCTTTGGATTATTATCCCTGCTCTGGCTTAGCAGCCCAGAAATGATGCAGAAGCATCCAAGGAATTTCTTCTTACTTGTATTCATGTACATCACCTGGGTTGAGTGTGGCAAATGTAGATTGATGTCTTGCCATGGCAGGGAATTGTTTTTCTGGGGATGTATCCATTAAATATGATTTTACCATTACCTGTCAATCTCTCCTTGATGTTCCTATCAGAGACTCTCAACCACCGATGAGACTATAGGCTTGGACAAAGAGCTTGATGAGAAAGATAAACGTCAAGGAGCTGGAGATGCAGCTCCTGGAGAGGAGGATGATGCTGATGATCATCTGGTAGCTGATTACCACAGTGATGGGGAGACTGCTGAATCGGAAGAAGATGAAGAAAAGGATGAGACTGATGAACCTGAAGAGATAACCAAGGTGCAGTTACAGATCACAACAGATTGTTTTGTTTTGCTTTGTTTTCATCGATCCTAAAGCTATTCAAGATGGGTTTAGTTCAATTTACACATTTCACAGTGATTTGAAACTACATATTCTTGGCTTAGTCAGAAATTAAGTAAGAATCCTTTCCTAGCTGTTATGGCACAAACAGTTTTTTTTGTATAAACGTTTGTTTAGTACGTTATATTTCAAATCATGTCCCTAGACTTTCTATCCACAACTCTTGGCGTTATATTCATTTTGAAAATCATTACAGACTTAACAAGTCAATAAGAAACTGTATGTGTATACCAGTGCTATATAAATCTTAGATATTATTATATTATTATCATTATTAATGACTGTTACAGTTACATGAATGTATTCTTGTACTGGTATAGTATATATATATAAACATATATATATTTCAAGACACTTTTGGTCTCATTAAGGGAGATTTGAGTTAGTCTAGTGGTACATTCACTTGCATGGTCATCTCTCTACAAACTGGCTCAGACGGACCCTACTTTGAAAATGAGTCACGTCTTTTGGATGGTGACGTTAAAGGTCAGTCCCCAGACATAAATAATCATATCTGATTGATACACGTCTGCAAATACCCAATACACACAAACCAATCAAACAAAATAGAGATCTGTCTCACTGTGGTTCTTGATCTGAAACACAAACTGAAGAGTAATTATGTTCAATGTGTGCTCTAATACCTTGTATTGTATGTTTTTTATTAATGTCTGTCCATCAAAAATATTGCTATTTTTCAGATCTTTTACTGCAGCAGGACCCACTCTCAGCTGAGTCAGTTTGTCCATGAGGTTCAGAAGAGTCCTTACCATGACGACGTTAAGGTCGTGACCTTGGGATCAAGACAGAATCTCTGCATCAACGAAGCAGTGAAGAAGCTCCGATCCATGACCCTTATCAATGACAGGTGTTTAGAGATGCAATCCAAGAAAAAGCCCGGTAAGATGGTCTCATATTCACCCATATTTTCTTTTTTAAACCTTTGTCTTTCAAGCATCAGCCTGACTAAAACTTCCCATACAAACTTGTCTGAACAAGAAGGAGTTCTAAAAGGGCTGCTAGCGGTCTGTTATCAAAATAAGAATAATGAACATGTACATTTCTATTATCTTTTATCATACAGCAGTGTGTCATTGGGTTTGGGCTTATGATAGATTTAAATACAGTAAAACCAATTAATAAGGCCACCCAAGGGAAAGAGAAAAACTGGCCACTGGAAACAAGTGGCCTTAATAGAGAGGTAGTATGACAGTTTCCTTTGTTTGAAAAAAAACTTTTTGTAGAATTAGAATTATGTTTGTCTTATTTTTCTCAGAAAAATTATTTCAAAACAAATCAAAATACCTCTGTCTGTTCTAACATTAAGGAGGGAGTTGGTCATCACTTTGTGTGTGAGAATGGTAATGAATTCTAACTTGCATTTATTTTCATCATTTTGTCTGGCGCCCTCATCCTCATTCCCCATGCAGCAACCAAGAAAGAGGATGATTCCACCACCAAACCCAAGCGGAAGCGCTCCAAGCAGTCCATCAAAGCCTGCCCTCACTTCAGTCAAGGTCCGCTGAGTCTCTACAAGGACAGGGTCGCGGTAGAGGTCATGGATATGGAACAGCTCGGCAAGGTCGGCAAAGAATTGAAGGCTTGTCCGTACTACGGCACTCGCTATGCAGTTCCCAATGCCCAGGTTTGTAATAATATCTTCTTGCCCAGAGTAATTGCCAGTACATTTCTAGCTTTCTCACTAATAAAGAGCCAATTTTGTGTTTAATCATGACAAACAATAACGTACTCTTATTCAGCAAAGAAAATGCTCTCCTGTTCATGGAATCTCTTCTGGAATTTGATGTTGTAAAACTGCTATATATATTTTTTAACCAGGGCTCTTTTAGAGCTTCCAGAGCTAAATTGCTCACCACTTCCATGTATTTTGATGCTGCTCTTATGAAGGATAAGATGGACTTATCAACAATATATAATTTTATACTGATTTTAAGATTTGTTAATTTTCTTGATACTGAAGTTACATTTGTTTGCATTATATCGTTCCTCATTTCTCTTAAATCTTGTTATTGTCTGTATGAATGTCATGACATGCTTTAAAATGTCGTTGCTCTTGTTGATAAATATGTTAATTATTGCTGATATCATAATATAACCCAATCTTAAAAAAATATTAATGATACTTCCTCACTAAATGTTTTCAAATCTAAACTGAAGCAAGATTTTGTTAATAGGTACCTTTATGATCATGATGATGTATTTTTGTATATTTAAACAGTAAAAGCACTCCCAGATTACAACACAAATTTATTTTACTTATTATGCTCAAATTTTTAAGGTGTTTTTGCTGGATTAGGGGGGGGGGTGGACAGTGTCTGTATAAAATATTCCATATTTATATTTGATTTGTTATCATTTCATATGATATATTCAGGTGCATTCTGTTTCAGGGAAGGTATCCTTTCATCTATTATTTGCCAATGTATGTATTTAAGTTTATATGTGTTTTTACATTGTCGAATGATAAATTAATGAAATTTACTTTAATTTAATTTAATTTAATTTAATTAAAACTTGAATTGAACAGTTGGTTGTCCTGCCATACAACATCCTCCTGCACAAATCCACAAGGAAGGCCTGCCGTATCAATCTCAAAGGCAACATCGTCATCATAGATGAAGCCCATAATCTCATCGAGACCATCTGCAATGTTCACAGCGTTGAAGTCACAGGAGCACAGGTGTGTCTTCATTTTCACTATCCATGTGATCTAACAAAAGCAATGGTTCTCTGTTGCGGGCCTTGACGATAACCTGTGTAAATTGGGAAATGATTCTCTAGAACTACGGTTCTCCAACAGTTTCCACAGGGAACAATTGTTGTGTGCTTTATTTGATCTTATGTATAGGGTTGGATTTAGGCATTTAGTCTTTTATATTTGATTTGGGGTTAGGGCATGGTATAATATAATAATATTCGGTTCTTGTATAGCGCATATCATATTATAACGTCTCTATGCACTTTCAAAGAGCTTTGGAAATGTTATTACCCTGGCATGGCTTCCACTTTGGCGCTCTAGCATTTCAAAGAATTAATTCCTGCCAGGTTTACACCAGGACTTTAGAATTCAGCTAGTGTATGTTTTACTGTAGATCATTTTTTGCTAAAGTATGGGTCACACAACCAGAAGTACAGTGGCCTAATTGAAATCTGTTTCTCCTGAACATCTATAAGAGAGAGCGTAGTGTCAATCTCCCATGTGTGGGTCCAATTCTTTTTTTTCTCTCTCTAAATTTGTATGGTGGTATAGTTAACAATTTATTTTGTCTGACTTTTCCTCACTTCTTTCCCTTATAGCTTTGCAGAGCTCATTCACAACTGAGTCAATACATGCAGAAGTTTAAGTAAGTGGCAAGTAATAGTCCTCTTATTTCATAATGCTTTAAAAGTTATGTGCAGGGCTTTGTGTGTAAATATAGCTTTCAAAAAATTGTTGCCATTCTTGTCAATATCATGAAGCGTATAAATGAAAGTGAAAATTTGTCATTGTATATCTCCACTTTCTCAAACAATTTTTTGTTTGTTCAGTTCATACACATGAACCTAAACATTCTTCCAGTGGAATACCTATAATGAAATACCCTTCTTTTTCAGTCACACACATTATCAATCTACTTCTGGGAGGTGTTTCACAAAGATCCTAAGTAGAACTTAACACTAAGTTGGACTTAAAAATTATGGACAGCCATTGGAGCCTTAAAATGAAATATATTTAAAAGCAGAAATTCAAGGATTTTAGACTTTTTTTTATAAATTCCACATCAAGAACATGAAACCTCCTTGATAATAGAAAATATGAATGATGTGAATCAACATTTTATGCCTTTTAAAACAACTTTTACAAAACATTTTCAAAGACGCTAACGGCTTTCCATAATTTTTAAGTCCAACTTAGAGATAAGTTCAACTTAGGATCTTTGTGAAACACCCCCCTGATCTCTGAAAAAAAGTAGTGTAAGGGCAGAATATTTATACATGTACAAATAAAGTATTATTGATTAATGGACACTACCAGGTATTAAAGCCCCACTGCACTACGTATAGCTACTTGCGCCCTCTATATAGCAAACAATGCCTATTTAAAGTTGTGACCATTGGTCCCCCATGGCCCCCTTTTTCTTATGTTAATTGAGAGCTGAATTGATGAGATAACCACCTGTCAGTGACCTTTGAGGGAGGTATAATCCCTCCTGGCCAAACTAGTGCAGTGGGCTTTAATATATGTACATGTATGAATGAATTAAATTATTAACTTAATTACTTTGATGTATATATATATATAATAGCTCTATACAGAGCGAATTTATTTTCCATTTCTTTTTAACATATTATAAACAATAACAAACAATAATAAACGTAATGGTATAACAGAAATAAGCATGAAATATCTTTGACATTGTTTTGTAGTCATTGTAATGCAAAATGATTTAATTACAAGAAATGAAAAAAACGAACCTACTTGAAAGCATTGGCTTTGTCACACTTTTAGAAATGGCCCTATCAAGGCGCATGTCCAATGTCCCCTCAATTCATTGCCTACTCCCTATCTTTTTTGTCCTCCAGGAGCCGGCTCCTTGCCAAGAACTTGATGTACATCAAACAGCTCCTTCAGCTCCTCTCCAGCTGGGTCCGTCAGCTTGGAGGGAGAACCGACTCAGCTCCAGACTCCCAGAAGCTGAGTGGATCCGGCTCCACCTCTGTATTCACCATCAATAACTTTCTCTTTGAGACGCAGATGGATAACATCAATCTCTTCAAGGTAGGTTACATTCTACCTTGTATAAGCCTTGAAGGCTACATGTCACTGTTTCACAACAATAAGTAGACAGTTCAGTGATGTAGGACTAAGGAGGCACTTTAGAGCCTGTTTAAGTAATCCAGACCACAAGCATGACTTATCTCTTCAGCGCAGATTTCTACAATTTTGGAATTCTATGTTGTTTGGGGATTATTTTAAAGTCACAATTGTCACCTCCTTCTTCACAAATGGATAACATCAATCTCTTCAAGGTAGGTTACATTTCCTTGAGAACTCATGGCCCCAGGTTTAAGATTTTCTTTTCAGATCTGCCGATTTCTGGTAATTACATGCTTGAATTTTGTAATTGAATGTCACAGACCATTTATACAATTTAGGTGCTCGTACTGCACAAAGATGATTAGTACTACAAAATCAAAGAATAACAACCCACACAGAATGTTTGAAACAGATAAATGGCGCCATACAAGTGCTGTGGATCATCATCATCATACTGAAGCTTTCGTTTTGCACTCATTGGAGTAAATCAAAAGAATGAACAGAAAGCCAAATTCGGGTAATAAAAGGGGGAACTAACGGAACAAAGCATGCAAAAAAACATTAACGGGCTGTGATTGGCTGCCAGAAAGTAGATAATGCCAGCCGTTTAAAGACAACGGGCTGTAGCAATGCTGTATTTGTCGCTATTCTTTTATTGATGAATACGTATTTTTGAACTGCTTTATTCTTTTGTTTATATGTTTATATACATGTATGTATACTTTTGTATGAAATACTTGGACTTACCAATCTTTTGGGGCAACTGAGCTTCCAGAGAGCTAATATGCCCCTGTTTCCTTTTGTTCTTCATTTAACAGCTGCAAAGATATTGCCAAAAGAGTCAAATCTCCAGAAAGGTAAGCAAAATTGTTCTCATTTTAATATTTATTTCAAAATGTCTATCCTGGCAAGTACTGAAAACATGCTCAAGGAATTGCATGAAAAGGGTTCTACATGTATATTGGACTCTAAAGAAAGACGATTCTGTCTTATCTTCAGAAAGGGACATTTTGACAACAGTTCAAAGCTTACAAATCAAACAAGTGATATATTTTTTTTTTGGGGGGGGGGGGATGGGGGATGATTAACATAAAATACCATCAAAAGTCTATATTAATCACCCGGGCCCTGTCTTATGATGATATGCGATTGATCTAAATAAATTATTCTTCTTATGGAGTCACTACACAAGTCCACTCCAGTGGTCCACACAGGCTTTGGCACGGCAATTCACGGCTCTGGCAGGCTGGGTTGGGCAGACTAGCAGGCGTCTCCTAGACCCCACCTCTGCATTAGGAATCTGCATCGTCTGTAGCCAGTTTTTAGGCCAGTTCTAAATCAATAGCAAGTCCTCTAATCAATCGCAAGTTTGCAGTCCCCTTTCTCATTTCTTATGTACATAATTGCGATTGATATTTATTGTAAATAAGTTGTGATTAATCACAACTGTTTATAGCGCGGGGCCCTGATGGAATTTTTTTTTTTGTTGTGACATGTTTTCTGCAGTTGAATGGATTTGTTGAGAGATATCAACCAGCGTCGGTCAAAGTTCATCAATCTGAGAAACCTAAGGGATCTGGTATGACCCAATTCTTACATCAGATCAGCAAGAGAGATCAGGCTCCAACTCAGAACCAACCTTCAACTCCAGGTAACAGTTATCACTATGAACATGACGGACAAAGAAAGAGGACAAAATATACAGTTCCTCATATAGACAAAGGAACCTCCCTTCACTGCTATTATGTAAAAATGAGTAGAACAGGTGTCACATGCATATTCACCTGTTCTACACATTTTGACATAATAGCAGTGAAGGGATGTTCCTTTGTCTACCACAGCAATTGTTGAGGGTAGAATGAGGAACTGTATATTTTGTCCTCTTTCTTTGTCGGTCATGTTCATAGTGTATAGGTTGAAACTGTTCTATAAATTCTTTGGTGTATTTATTAAATGTGAAAATTAAATCAGACGGAATCCAACACTTACCTTGTTGTTCATAATAGAAAAGTTTAAAAGCAGCCAGTTGTTATTGGAAGGAGGTTTCTTTTGATGTGCTCTTCCTTCTACCTCATCTTACATCCCGCAAATTATAAATGGTAACTGACTCAACCTGAAGAATTAACAGATAATAAATAAGAATTTGGATGGGCTGAAGATGCAATATGCTGTGGTAAATTATTATGGAAGTTTATTTAGTCTGCCTTGGTCAGCTTTGTCAAATGTCCTTGCTGTGACATTCAGCTGTAGTCACCCAGTCCTCGAAGGAGGTTTGTATTTTGCTAATAAACACACTCGTACATGCATTCCTATTCCCACCCTGCTTTATAGCATGCTCATTCAACTGTAATTCTTAATATTTGATCGCCTTTTGAAAAACATATTTCAGTCATTTCTGTTCTTCCTTCGATGCTTTTTCTTTTCAGATAAGTCAGGTGACGACGAGAATCATGTATTTTCATCTCCCTTGATGCACATAGAGGGCTTTCTCCTAGCTCTCACCAATGCAAACAAGGATGGACGAGTAGTCGTTCACAAGAAAGGTACAAATCATCTATTGACGGTTATTACTCCTTTTTAACTCGTCATGTGCTAAGCAAATTATATCCCTGTGCCACATTGTATTTATTATGGGATAGATATACCAAAGGCAGATTATTTAAAGCCCCACTGCACTACTTATAGCTACTTGCGCCCTCTATATAGCAGACAATGCCTGATCGGTGACCATTGGTCCCCCATGATCCTCTTTTCTTATGTTAATTGAGAGCTGATTTGATGAGATAACCACCTGTCAGTGACCTTGCAGGGTGGTCTAATCCCTCCTGTAAACTAGTACCAATAGCCTTTAACTGTTTCCAGTGCCATTGAGCTAATCAAGACAAGAAATTGATACTTTTGCAAAACCATTATGTTGCACAAAGTAATCCTTCCATCATTTGGTGTCAATCGTGTTGTGCAAAATTTCAGTTGTCGCAAATGAGCAACCATGCAGATAGGCAAAGAAAGCAACCAAAGTGTTCAAGTGTAGGTGGGCAGGCAATCACTAATTATGAGCCATGACTATCTCTCTCTGTCTCCAGAACTAGTGAGCCAGTGCAGCCTGAGGTTCCAGCTTCTCAACCCTGCTGTCCACTTCACCGATGTAGTCAAGGAGGCTAGGGCCATCATCGTCGCAGGAGGAACCATGCAACCGGTTGAAGAATTCAAGCATCAGCTCTTTGTCTGTACCGGTGTCCAACCTGAAAGGATATTGGAATTCTCATGTGGTAGGTGTCTCTGTACTGCTTCTGTTTCCTAACATGCCTTAAAGCAGGACTACACTACTTGTAGCTACTTGCGCCCTCTATCTAGCAAACAATGCCTAAGCGGTACCCGTTGGTCCCCCATGATCCTCTTTTTCTTATGTTAATTGAGAGCTGATTTGATGAGATAACCACCTGTCAGTGACTTTGCAGGGAGGTCTAATCCCCCCTGGCTAAACTAGTGCAGATGGGCTTTAATATCAGTTGAGTGTATTCCTCCCTGTCCTTTAAATGTTCTCTCCAGTAAAGCCTGTCCATGAAGACCACCCAAGGAAAGCAGTATAACAAATTACATTTTTAGACTTCTTCTATAACATGTTGTCCTTTGGGAAACAGTTAGTTTTTTCCTTGTAGATAGATAGTCTTAGATCTAGCTACTGCATCTACATCTGTATCTCATTATCTGGTATTGATTTCAAGAGAACAAGTCCAACTTCTTGGTCTTTAGGGTATTATATGTTTCAAATTATTAATGTTACTATGAACATAAAGTGTCATCATTTTACTTGATAATGGATAGATTCAAGACACCTGGGCCCCGTCTTATAAAGAGTTGCGATTAATCCAAATCAATCGTAAGTCCTCCAACCAATCGCAAGTTTGCAGTCCCCTATCCCTTAAATATATATTTGCGATTGATATCGATCGCAAATAAGTTGCGATTAAAAATATCAATAGAAAATAAACTGTCAGCAAATAAAAGCTTCACTTTTCTAATTGTACTCTGATGTTTCTTACCCACTGCTAGTAATCCGATGTAGATGCATGAAACAAGGACATGCTATCCATGATCTCTAGATTCAAGCTTCTAATTTTATCCGATTGTATTCATCCTTTCCAGGTCATGTGATTCCTCCTGAGCACCTGCTACCAATCTCCCTATCCAAGGGACCGACAGGATTAGAGCTAGATTTCACATATCAGCACAGAGATCTTCCTCAAATGGTAAGATTTAAAACCTCTCCTACAAAACGTGATGGACAAGATTGGGTTGATAACAGTTTAGTGATATTTACTTCCACTTCACTCATATACTCTTAAAGATGTCTTTCTCAGAAGATGTATGGTATAGTGGTTCCTTCATTTGACTCCCAATTCAAGGGTTGAGGGTTCGAATCCCAGACTGGCACTAATTTCATTTGGCGAAACATTAATCCACATTTGCCACTCTCTACCCAGGTGTAATTGGGTTACCTGTCAATTCCTGAGGTAATAACAATTGCAGGAGAGCAGCCTTAAACCATAGGATGTGGGACCTGGGTGGTCCCTGTGGTTAAGTCTATGAGAACAAGAAAATTCAGAATTCAACAGGTTAAATACTGATGTGGGTACCCTAGATAAATATCAAATCATAATTATTAATTATAAGACAGGTTCTAGAATGTAAGCAATCCGATTGGTCAATTGACATCACATGGGCGTGTATTAGCTCTTCCCATCGTGCAAAACATCTCCCATCAAAAATTGATAACACGCTCGATACCTGCCGATATCGCTTTCACGTAATTCAGCCAAATTTACTTTGGGCATTATTTTCCATATCTAGATCTAGATTTAGAATATTCTAGACCTAGATCTAGTTAGATCTAAGTGTTAGATCTAGATCTAGACTATATTGTAAGAAGGTATTGCAGACCCGTCTTATAAAACAAATAATGCACTGTTTCGCTTGTGTGTTAGCGCAGTTCCAGTGCACTCAGTTTAGTCAGTGCACTAACTAAACTTTGTATACTGGCCTAGCGCTAACACACTCGCAATGGTGCATTATTTGTATACTTTAATTATTATTCTCATCAGGTTTTACAACTCTTTGATTCTCATTATCTTCCTTTCATCTTTCTCACTCCCCCCCCCCCCCCCCCCCCCCCTCTACCAGATGGATGAGGTAGGGCGTATTCTCGTCAACATCTCCAACATCGTACCAGGGGGCGTGGTCTGTTTCTTCCCCTCCTATGACTACGAGAAGCAGATCTACCAGTACTGGGAATCTCATGGAGTCCTCACTAGACTAGGCCATCGTAAGAAGATCTACAGAGAACCCAGGAAGGCCAATCAGGTAGACCAGGTCCTGGGCCAGTACTCTGCAACCATTGAGGTATGATCGTTACTTCCTCCAATGGAAGTGTCTGCTATCTTATTTTGTGCCTTAGAAATTAGCCTCTTTATGTGCCACATTGTATATATAATAGGAAAGATATACCAAATGCTCTCAGATTATCCAACTGTTGCCAGTGCAAGATTACTTTATACTGATTTACCAAAGGCTTCAAGATTAACTAACTGTTGCCAGTGTAAGATTACATTATACTGATAAATGAAAGGCTAAATATTATTTAACTGCTTCCAGTGCAAGTATGAAAGGCTTTAAGATAATTAAATGTTTCCAGTGCAAGACCGGAAATGGGTAATTTTACAAAGCAATTGTGTTGTAAAATACCACCCTTCTCCCAATTGGTGCATGTATTGTTTTTGTGCAAAAATGCATGTGTGGCAAATGAGCAACTGTGCAACAGGGCGATGAAAGCAACCGATATGTTTAACAGCTGTTCCAATTTTTATTAATTCTATTACAGAAGGCATGCAGTGGATGTACGCTCTCAGGCCTGAATGGTGCCATGCTCTTCTGTGTGGTCGGAGGAAAGATGAGCGAAGGCATCAACTTCTCTGATAATCTAGGAAGGTAAGATGAGTGGGTTCAACTTGATTCAGATGGTTCAGTAGTCTTACACCTCACTTGCAGTTCAAGTACAACCAGAATTTTGAAGAAGGTGGCATGACAAAGATTAATGATAAACATCTAGAATTTATTCATAATTACACCTCCAAAAATTTGAATTACAATAGTGATTTTTTTGGACCGGAACAAACCACGAATTGAATATTTCTCCCTCTATCTCTCTCTTTCTCTCCATAAATGTATGACTATTTAGATCCACAATCTGGAAATTTACATTATCATTTCAAATTTTCTGTGATGTAAGCTGTAATGTGAAGTTGTGCATGTTGATACAGATTTGAGGTACATGTATTTTTTTTTTTTTTTTTTTTTTTTTTTGTTAGCTCACTTATCTATTATTTCACCCAGCTTGATTCATGTGTGTTTTCCATTAAATTTTGTCAAAACATCAAAAGTTCATTAAAGTAAAAAAAATGAATTCAATAATATTTTGTGTTCATGACTTTACATTCCCTTTTCTTTATTATTTTCACAGATGTATTGTAATGGTTGGTCTTCCCTACGCAAACATCAAGTCACCAGAATTGAAGGAGAAAATGGACTATCTGAATGCAAACATGGTAAGAAATTAAGTAAAATTCTGATAAATTGATGATGGAAGACTGTACATTGCTGTATGAATGTCTAATGCCACCCTGCAAAAAGAAAAGAGATGAAATTAATGAATAAAACAAATGAAGTGTATAGATTATATTGCTGTACACCATCAGCACTTGGTGATTCCATGAAAACCAACCTGCAGATTACCACCTACTAATTGTGCCTACCAAAAGTATGCCTTTTTTTTGGATAAAAAAAACACAGTAAAAGATAAAAGAAGAAAAACAGAATGACGTAGTGAGGAAGCCTTAATCCAGTGACCTGTGTAATGTCTCAAGCACTGAGAGATGTCATGTATATATTAAATGCTATAGAAATCCAGAATACTATTATTTTCTTGAACTATAATTGTATGTATTTTTTTTCCTGTTGCTTTCTAGCCTCAGATCAATGGACGCAGTGCTGGCAGCGTTCACTATGACAACCTGTGCATGAAGGCAGTTAACCAGTCCATAGGTGAGTTATCTATAGGCATTTTACAGTGTAGAGAATGAAGTGGCAACTTGATTTTTAGTAGGATAATTTTTGTGTTTTCCTGTTGCAATCTTCCAAACTTAACATTTTGACATGACAAGACTTGGACGATAAGTCCCACAAGTCCTGTGAAGATCAGTATCCGCCCGTGAAAGTGAATTTGAGAAAACGGTTGATGATAACAAGAAATTAGTCAATATTTTTTTGTACGGGCTTTGAGAGGGAACTATAGTCCTGTTCATAGATTTTACCTAAGAGTTGATGCCCTTCTTGGTCTGGTAAATGTAAGAAGCAGATTTTCTTGGTCCTCTCCAAACAGTAAAGTATGAAAATAATATTATACTTATTGTAGCAATTATACTAATCATGATCATCGTCATCATGACCTATCGTACACCAGGTCGAGCTATACGTCACAAGGGAGACTATGCTAGCATGCTGCTGTTAGACCATCGCTACACTAGACCTTCCATCAAGTCCAAACTACCAGCATGGATCTCTGAGAGGCTACAAGTCGCTACTCGCTTTGGTCCTGCCTTCGCCTCTATCAATAAGGTAAGGAGTAGCATTTCTTTTTCATTTTGTTCTTAAGGCTCGTTCATTTATGATGTATTAAACTGCTGCAAAGAAAAGCGCCCTGGTTTTGTAGGTGTAAATGAATGCCACCTACGCGCAACAAAGGACCTGAGCTTATGGACTGAGCTCTTGCGATATTCACATGAGATACAGCCATGTGAAGTGTATTACACTTTACATCGTCATTCAAAAACAACAACGTTTTGCCGCGTCATATCTGAACGAAGCTTTAGACAAAACACCAGTTAATGATTATTATAAAATGGCTCTAGTATTTTAAGCATCGTGATTGGTCAATACGCGTCACATGACATTGACAAATTTTCGATGCAAGCACGATTTTGCAGAAATGAGTGCAGAAAAAGCGCAACAAAAAGTTATATTGCACGTGACCATGGAGATCCAGTGCGCGCGCGTACGTGTAGTACGCGCTCCCTCGAGTGCATTGCAATTATTGTAGGCTACGCGTAGCTAATATTGTACGCTCCACCGTGATCCCCAGCGCAACGTACACGTAGCTTAGCTCTAGCTAGCTAGCTAGAGCGGGGTATTATTTTTTATTTTACTTTTGCCTTGGATTTAGGCCTGTTTTGACTTTTGGATTTTATAATGAAGCCAGGAATTTCAGCTGTCTGGTGTAGACTCGTCTCTAGACCCACTGTATGGATTTTATTTTTAACCAAGGCAATGAATCCCATTGACTTTTTGGTAAGCCAGCAAGGTTAGTCTCGAACCAACATAAATCTAGATCTAGATCGAACTCTCGTAGACTCTAACTTAAGATCTAAAGTTTCGTTTGTGCTATTTGTGTCGCTATTTTATAAAACAAATAACGCACTTGACCCTGTTGTGCGAAACGTAAATGCAGTGTACGCTCGGTTTCTTCAGATGGTGCGCACTGTAAACTCGCCGCAAGCGGCTCGTTCACAGAGCGGCACCAATCTAAAGAAACCTCGCGTGTACTGCATTCACCGCTATTGCACTCTGGGACGTGGGTTATTTGTATAGAGGTCTTCAGGTGCAATGTTAAGAACTTGTAGGGAAATTGCATAAAATGGAAGTCAGCCTAGAGGTTATTCTTAACTACTTATCATAGAAGACCTGGTAAAATATGATACTTGGGACTGTGATAATACATGAAATATGTATTGGTGTAACATTGATGTGCATATAATTTTACAGTGAAGTAATCAAATGAACTACCTTGTTTTGTTGGAAATGTAAGATTATTTCAGCTTTTTAGATGGATGGTATAATTTGAAATCTTGAAATTAGTGACTCAAATTACGTGTAGCCCCAACATCCACTTCTTTAAATGTTGTCTGGAACCAGAAATGCATTTACTCATATATTTTAACACAGAGTTAATGCCCTTCTAGCTCTGAACAAACAAAATGCCACCTTAATTTTCATATTTTATGTATCCTTAGGTTATCATCTCTATGGCTAATCATTATTTGGAGTAGTGCTCTAAAATTCCCCCCCCCCCCAAAAAAAAAAAAAAAAAAAAAAAAAATGCCAATGAGCTACAAGTTTTAAAGCAGTTTTGGTCTAAACTGGTTCATGAACCATCTCACTTTCCACCTCTTTTTGCAGATCTTCCATCTCTTTCTTTCAAGCCCATTTTCTTCTGTTTCTTACTCATATGTCTTCTTTTTCTTTTCCATGTTTCTTTCAGTTTTTTGTGGACAAGAGACCAGACAAGCTGGAGTCATGCAATCACAGTGCTGGTGTTTAAGATGAGGACAAATCCCCAAAGGAGTCAAACTTGTGTACGCAAATTATTTTCTGAATATTTTTTTTTTTTTATCCTGTTTGTTTCACTCAGAATAACAAGATTTTTTTGGAGACATGATAGTATGTTCAGAGTATCATGTAATGCACAAATATATTTATGTGTCTGGTCCCCCTCAGGTATCGATACTTGTGATCGGGATATCAGTAAATCACAATAATCCCATAACATTTCCCTTCCTTCTAAAAAGAAAAAGAATATTTTATTATTATTAATATTAGTTGCTTGTTTTGTTTGAGGCTTTTGTATCATGTTTTTTCTTCCATTTCTTTTCTCTCCCTTTCTGTTTTTTTTCTTCAAAAAAACAAATTCAAACAACAACAATTTTTTGAATTTCAAGATCCCAATCACGTTATATTCTGTGATACCATACATTAAATAAAAATGATGAGCATTTGAAATAAAATAAAATATGAACATAAGAGTCCTTCGTTCATTTGTAAAGTCACTGTAATAGTCGGTAGTAATGAGGTAGTCCTTGTTCTGGAATGTGAAGAGATCCAGCGACACAATGCTCCAAGGCCTGCTTGGAATGTCATGCGACATCATCGGCTCTTTCTGTTGTTTGGGCTGGAAAGCATTGCAGGTGCTGCATTGTGTCACCTTTTCCTTCACTTCAGACTGCACGCCCGGCCAGAACAGGACATCTCAAGCTCGTCGAACACAGGCTTCAACTCCTAGATGACTGCTGTGGACCCTGATCATCACCAGGGCTCTCATGGCGGTCGGTACGATTACTTTCATGCCCTGGTCCAAAACACTGTTCTGTACCATTATCTCATCCCGGAACTGGTAATATCCTCTCACCACCACAGAGACTTCATCTCTCTGTTCAGGCCATCCATTCATCACAATGGATGTCAGAGTTTGAAGAGCGGGGTCTCTCAACGTTTCTTTCTGTAGCTGTAGTGATGTGGCATCACGTATCCTGACATAATCTGTCTGGATGATCTGTTCAATTTCAGCATAGATCCTGTCGCAGCTCTCTGTGTCAGGCAGGAAAGCTCTATTCAACCAGTCTGCAATCAACATATCCTTCCCTGGACAGTATGTCAGACCAACATCATACTTCTGCATTCTCAAGAGCATTGTCTGGAGGCGTTTCGGGGCACTGTTCAAAGCCTTGCTGAATATCGTCACTACGGGTTTATGATCTGTCAGGATTGTCACCTTCCTTCCCTGGATGAACTGATCAAACCTCTCTGCAGAGTACACAATGGTTAGGCACTCTTTCTCAATTTGAGCTTTGTTCTGTTCTGTTTTCGTCAGGGCCCTCGATGCGTAGTAGACTGGCTGTCCATTTCGGAGCAATGACGCTCCCAGCCCCTTCTCTGATGAATCGCACTGGATTGTCGTCTCATCCTTCAGATTGTAGTATTACAAGACTGGAACTTCTGTCATAAGCCTTCGTAACTTGTTGAGGGTTTCCTCATGGTCCTCTCTCCACTCGAAGTGGACACCTTTGTCAGTAAGCCTTCTTAAAGGTTCAGCTATCTTGACAGGTATATTACACTCCCAAGAAGGCATTGAACTCCCTTCTTGTCCACTACAGCCTTCACCTTCTTAGGATCTGGTTTGAGACCATCACTCGTCAGTAGATGTCCCATGTATGGCACTTCTTTAAGGCGTAGTCTGAGCTTCTTCTTGTTCAAAGTCAGTCCGACCTCTCTCGCCCCTGCCAAGAACTTCTGGAGATTCCTATAATGGTCCGCCAGGGCTTCTTCATGTGCAGCACCTCTGCCGTATACGACATCTGCCACAACATCAACACCACAACACACCACACAAGCCTTCTATGATTTCATGTAGCCTTCTTTGGAACTCTTCGGATGCGGTACATATACCGAAGGGCATCCGAGTCCATCTGTAACGACCAAATGGAGTCGCAAATGCCATTAGCAAATTGCTCCTTTCTATCAGTTTTTCCTGCCAGAATCCGTCCTTCGCATCTAACACAGAGAATACCTTGGCTTCTGCAAGCTTTGGCAGTATATCATCCATCATAGGCATGAGATAATGAGATCTCTTTAAGGCTCTGTTTAGATCTCGCGGGTCAAGACAGATTCTGAGCTTGCCTGGTTTCCTGACCCAGTCTGCAGGTACTGAAACCTTCAAAATGCCTCTCTACTCTAATTCATCAAGCTGAGCTTCAGTTATCCTTTCAAAGGCACCGCCATGTTGACTTCATGAAAACTATTGACTGTGATCAGTCCCATATCAATGGATGTCTTGCTAGACAAGAGGGGCATGTGCTGCACATCAACGATATTTAATAAACGTAACATACATACATACCGGTACATATTAAAATTTATATAACGCCATTACATAAACATGCTCAAAGCATGTTACATTAGTAAATAAAACAGAATAATTATCAACATACTGTACTCCCAAGTTCGAGGCACATTTTCAGCATTGCAAAATGAATTTCCTCCTTCCAGGTAGCACTAAACATCGACACAAGCCTCTTTTACCGCTTTCTTTCCATACATTCGACTCCTGACACCATGTTTCACTCAGAATAACGAGATTTGAGACATGATTGTATGTTCAGAGTATCATGTTATCATGCACGATATATATTATGTGTCTGGACCCCGCCCAGGTATCGATACTTGTGATCGGGATATAGGTAAATCACAATAGTCCCATAGGACTGTTGATGACATGTTATCCTTGTCTACCATTGGTACGAATGGAAGATTTAAGAATCTTCACAATCAATATTATCTTGATCTATTTTTGTCAGTCATTTGAACTTTATGTTGCATATTTCATTCTAAATCTACAATCGACAACGACACAAAGAATTATTCCATGATATTTCCTTGTTTGAAATATCCATTTGTTAATGGTACTTAGAGAAAAGGAGATTTTAAATCATTTTGGTTTTAATTCTTTTGAATAAATTATGGGCTACCCTTCTATTGATGATTTGTTTTCTTGATTTTTCATTCAGCTCATTCAATGGGTGGATTTTTTTTTCTTTCTTTTGTTTTGGTTGGTTTAATGACATGTCTGATTATTATTTTTTTCTTTCTTTGCATGAGAAAGAGGATATGTTAACACATTAAGGTATTCATATCAATCACATTCTTTAAATTCCTAGTGTTCCAAATTCTGTAATAGTTACAAAATCATGCATTTTATGGTGTATCCAGCTCCAAGAGTTTGCTGAATACTCATAATTCCTCTTTTTATCAGATAAGAAAGGGCAAATCAAATAAAGTCTCCCTGACAGTTGACACTAAATTAAAGTGTAGATAATTATTGATATGATGGAATGGTACTGATAAACAAAAATATAGCATAATATATTATTTTATTCTATACATCTTTGCATATCTTCAAATTTACAGTTTTTCTCTGAAAATGTTTTCATAGTTGGAATTATTTTCTTGCCATTATTGAGACAGATTCTAAGTTGTCATAGCTAGGAGATGAATGCATGTACATTCATGTTTGGTTAGTTTAATGTACACACATGGAACATTATTAATTACATTTTTTTTGTTGTTGATAATCTTAACTACAGGTATATACTTTGTTACAGTTACTCTAACGAGTCTAATCCATTATATTTGTCCTTTCGTTTAATCATTTCCTTCTCAATTTTTCTCTGTAGGCATTTGTACACCAAAACTATTTACACAATGTACACTAGATGTACATCTGCTGCAAGTAGGGAAAGGAAATAGACTTTTAAAAAGTTTTTAAAATTGTGTAAATTGCATATCAAAGCAACTCTAAACCATAAATACAAACATGTATATGTTTGCTGGTAAAAGTGCATGTATGATTGTAACCAACATCACTGGCTTACATGTATTAGGGGGGGGAGAGTGGCATTATCAGCCTGTGCCCCCTATTAAAACAAATGTGACATTAGATAAATGACATTTAAACTGAAGATTAGTACCTTGTATAAACCAAATATTTATGAATGAGTGAATGATTAGGTCGATGATACGCATGTGAATTGTGAAAATTTAGTTGAACTTGAATGATAAAAACTGAATAGATAAAGCCTTCTGATTGTTGGATAGTTGTAAAATTATTTTTCATGATTTTTTTGCATTTGCTTAGAGTATGTTATTGTATTTATTTCTACAGCTGTATGGTTATGTAAATCTATAAGTAATGTACAGTATGTAAGTATGGATATCAAATATTGATTATGTACAATAGTACTTATATTTTGTGAAATTCCATACATGCCAAGATACATGTTATTGGTCTAATATGAACCACAAAGGATCACACATCTAAGATTAAAAAGAACAATTATAAACATGACTTGCCAATCAATTTCACAATGTGAGTTGAGGATGAAGAGAGAGAGAGAGAGACAACGCGAAAGGTAGACAGAGAGAGGAAGACATTGAGAAGAGAGAGAGAGGGAGAGGGGAAGGTATTGAGGAGAGAAAAGAGGGAGATAGATAGAGAGAGAGGAGAAATATTGAGGAGGGAGAGATAGAGACACAGACAGAGAAGGGAAGATATTGAGGGGGAGAAAAGGGAAGGATAAAGAGAGAGGAGAGAGATTGAGGAGAGAAGAGAGAGGGAGAGATATTGAGAGACAGGGGAAAATATTGAGGAGAGAAGGGAAAGATATATTGGGGAAAAAGAGAGGGAGAAAGAGAGAAGACAATATCCTGAGGAGGGATAGAGATTGAGGAGAGGAGGGAGAGAACGAATGAGGAGAGAGAGATAGAGAGAGACAGACGGGCAGATAGAGAGGGGAAGAGACTGAGGAGAGAAGAGGGGAAGATATTGGAGAGAGAAGGGAGGGGAAGATATTGAGGAGGGAGGGAGAGAGAGGGAGAGATACTGAGAGTGAGAGGGGAAGCTATTGAGGAGAGAAGGGAAAAAGATATTGGGGAGAGAAGAGAAGGAGAAAGGAAAGATAGAGACAGAGAGAGAAGACAATATACTGAGGATGGATAGAGATTGAGGAGTGGAGGAGAGAAGGTAGAGAGATTGAGGAGAGAGAAACAGGCAGACAGACAGTGGGAGGGGGAAGATAATTGAGGGAGAGAGAGAGAGAGAGAGAGACTGAGGAGAGAAGAGGGGAAGATATTGGGGATCCTCCGCCCATTTCTGTCTTGAGAGAGACAGAAATGGGCGGAGGATGGGAGGAGACAGGCTGTAGGTATAGTAGTGAGAGAGGGAGAGATACACATGTGTATTGGGAGAGGGAAGAGAGAGAGAGAGAGAGAAAGAGGAGCTCAGGTATAAATTTATTGAGGAGGGAGAGAGATTGAGGAAGAGAAAGAGAAGAGAGAGAGAGATACACATGTGTATTGGGAGAGGGAAGAGACAGAGATAGAGAAAGAGGAGCTCAGGAAGGAATGTATTGAGGAGGGGGAGAGAGAGGGAGAAATGGGGCAGGGGATGGTAGGAGACAGGCTGTAGGTATAGCAATGAGAGAGGGGAGAGATACACTTGGGAGAGAGAGACAGGGCAAGAGAAGGGGAGCATCTTAGCTCCAGAGGCAGGGAAAGAGCCCCCCCCCCCCATATTTATTTAAAAAAACATAATGGCCAACTCCCGTATGCAAATCTGTACAAATTGGGTGTTTATCTCAGGCTAAAGTTCAAGTACAGGGAATCATCAGATAGTACAAACGACACACTATCAGCATAAATTATGTTAATTGTCTTTGAATTACAACCCAGGCTAATGGGGCATTATACACAGCACTCAACCTTCAAACAATATATTAACAAACTATATAACACATTACACAGGCTCATTGGAATTGCATTTTATTTTATTAATCATAAAGGCATTCTTAAATAGCATCTCACATAAACCTCATTTCTCTTGTCATGCATAGCATGAAGATAACAATACAAGATTTGAAAAAAATAACAAATAGATAACTTTAATGTCATTTTTACATTTACTTTTACACACAAAATTAATTACATGTTCATTCAAAGAATACAGATATACTTCACCAGTCAGTAAACAAATTTATGCAAGAATGCAAATGGATTGAAATTTTTTTTGAAAGAGTAAATGTTCAGTGCTAGACAATCCTTCATTCCTGACTAAATATTGGTATAAATGTACAGGTATTGGCATTCACATCTACAAAATGATACCTCGCATTGTTTACCCGTGTTGCTCTAATGGTAGTGCATATAGGACAAAATTGACACATGTGCAAGGGCTATTCCTGTATCAAATTTCACATGATTTCAGAAGCAAAGGAACCGTAAGCAAAAGGAATAGATAATGATAATAATAATACCCTGGTCATTATTTAAATCATGTAGATGAAAAACTGAACTAACAAGAAACAACAAGATTTACAAAATTAGTGGACTTTTAAGCTGGAATACATGAATTAGAATAATTTTGAACATACATGTAATCATTCTTTATGAACTTAAAGAAAATGCAAAAGCATTTGCAAACAATTTGAAAATTTAAATACTGGTAAGCAGTTAGCATATTCTATTATAAAGCGATATTCTCAGAATATTTGAAGGTCTTGTTACAGCCAACATATGAAATCAAATACTGAAGACTCTTCAGTACTACTTCAGAAGAAATGTGTTACTCTACGGTCAACTTAACTCATTGCCTATGGGAAATAGGTGGATCCTAAATCGAGTCTAATGGACTGAGAGAAATCAGCAGTCATTGGATTAATTGTCAGTAGAGACTAGAGAAACATATATCTGCAGTCCTGTAAGGGTCTGTGCACCTGCAATGCTGACTGCTGAGCTTACAGATTGAAGTACATGTAAGTAAACTTTGATGACAGCTCTTATTTCTAAAACAACTATTCAGAAAATAAATTTGGTCTGCTTGAGTTCGAAATTAAAGACATGTGATCCAAAATGAACACTTTAAAAAGTGCATAATACATGGAATTATAGTCTGTCTTGAAACATATAGGAAGAATGTTACAGCTTTCTATCCATGATGAAATTTACTCATTATTTTGATGTAGCAAATTAGGGATATTATTTCAGACTTCATATCAAAATAAATTTTGAATACCGGTAAGGTAAATTCCAAGAACTGAATTTTCTATTTGTATAAAGCAGACAAGAAATCCTTGACATGATCCCCAATCTGGATGGGCGAATCTTCTTGTAGAAAATGTAACCCTTCAGATTCGACAGTCTTCTGATTCGGCCAGTTTGCGATGCCTTTCTTGATCCCCTCACTAAAGAACCCTGGCTTTGCATGGATGTAAAGCTTTGGCAGATCAGCGGACTCCTTGAGCCAGGCGTTGTAGGATGTAGCAATTGCGATCACATCGTCTGGGCCGTCACCCTTGATGGGGATCTCGCGGGGCCAGGTAAGGGTTGGACGTCTGTCCTCTCCAGGGTTCTTGAAGGGCTCACGGTAAGCGTCCATCTCTTCTGGACGTAGCTCACGCATGATGGCCCTCGGGAGGAGAAGCTCTATAAAGTAGTTCTTCTGCAGCACCAAGTCATCGCCAGCCTCGGAGCGAAGAACCTGGAAGAAGTCTTTCGCCATGTCTGGGAATCGATCCCAGCCTGGAACAGGAGCCACAACACTCTCCATGTGGACCAACCCTACAAGAAGCAGGAAGAAGAACCAAACTAAGCAATTAAAAGGATTAAAAAAGATCATATCATATCATTAGGTCTTTGAACCTTGGAGTGCTATATATAGTAAAATATATAGTAAATGGTACATGTAGGCTTACATAACAATCTGAACCTAATCAATTTATCTCATTACCTATCTTAACTTTTTTTAGATTAAATGAAGTGGGTTCTTTAAAAAAAAAACATTTGTATTACATCTTACACCATAGCATCATTTTGTCTTGTATAAAAGCTGTGATGAACAAAAGGGATGAGAGTTTATGCTAGACTGCAGGCATTAACTAGAACCTAAACCCAATGGCAATGCTTGACACCACATTCTCTTTTCCCACATTATCAAAAACACAGTTTTTACAATTGTTTCATTTTAGCAGTGCCCCTTTTCTTTTTGTTTTGAATCCATGGTTGATTTTAAAACTCACCTTCGATTCGATCTCTATGCTCATTGCACCAGTGGAAGCCCAGACCTGAACCCCAGTCATGACACACTATGCTCACCTGCAAAAGAAATTAATTTGTCCAATCTAACAATATTTCCATATGAAAGTACGAGAAAGCATTATAGGCCTAGAAGATCTATCATTAGAGTGTTATCTCACTCAAAAAAAAAGTGTGCCTGAATAATTCCAAGTAATAAAATATGTAGCAGACTAAGCTTTAAAAGTTTAATAAAACCCTTTTTTCTTTTCTCAGATAACATCAAGTGGGTTTACTTGTCAGGTATTGGATTATTAAAATTCTGTTCAGAAATTAATCCTAAATATATTTGAGATTTTAGAAGAAATGAAATCATAAAATGTTGAATTCCCTTGATGAATCTGACAACATGCTTTTTTAATCAAATGTATGTCCAATGAAACTTTTAATCATTACTGCCAGTCTGCTATCATTTATCAATGCATACCTTTTCTGGTAAGTTGACCGAGTCAAACCAAGCAGACAAATAGCGGTAGTGATCAACAAATCGGTATGAATGGTTGGCAAGCTTGTTAGAACGTCCTTGTCCAATGAGATCTGGAGCGAGACATCGAGCGATGGGTTCTACTTGGGGTATCACATTCCTCCAAAGATAAGAAGATGTTGGGTTGCCGTGAAGGAAGACTACTGCATGCTTACTGCTGCTATTTTGAGGATCCGAATCATAGTATGACATTTTCTCACCCAAAACATCGACTTTCTTGCACTTTCCCCACCACTCATCTGCCGTCACGAGGGGTATCGTTGACTGGTTGCGCGACCCCATAGCCGCGGCGGGCCTTGCGACTAGCTGTCCGCTAGAGGCAGGTCCATATTGTAAATGGCCCACGACAGTCTGCAGTCTTCCAATAGAACGGAACGCCATTTTTCCAAACATGATTCAGCTAATATAATATCAGGACATCTGAATATGCAGGGTATGAACAAACTATCTATCAGAAGACAGTCCCTGCAATATCAACAAATAATCGGTTCCTTCCTCTCTCTCGGACCTCGTTGTTTACATTACGGATCAATGTCCAAACTGTAAGGTATCTTAGAGCTCAAAATAAAAGGCAAAACTAAGGGTATACCGGATTACAGTGTGCCGTTTCTTGAAACCTTGTTCAAAGTCGGGTTAAATCCAAATATAAGTTGATTCCTGTTAATGTGCAGAGCTGCATATAACTCATATTTTTTTTATTCAAACATCTAAATAATTTATATTTCATAGGTTTTAAATATTTTTAAAAATATTTTCACAGACCTGCTATATAAGCTCCACCCTAAAAAAATGCTCCAGATCTCATTCATCTTGTGACATCATCTGTCAATCATTAGTGCGTTAACAAGAAACAGTGGCAGTGGCGAACGCAGGATTTCTTCAAGGGGGGGGGGGGGGTTAACATTTTCAATCGGGTCGAAAATAATTATTATTGTTGTTATCATATAATCATTATTATTATCATTAACATCATTATCATAATTACTATTATCATCATTATTATCATCATCATCATCATCATCATCATCATCATCATCATCATCATCATTATAGTTATTATTATCTTTTTTGTTTACCTTTGGTATTTAGCCTCGTCAATAATGGGGGACCTACAATTATCTTTACCCCCAACGTTGCCAGGTACCCATTTAGTACACCTAGGTCGAAAGGGACTATGTGGGTAAAACAATTTCGTAAGCGAAGCCTTCACACATATCACAGTAACCGTGCGTATCCAGCAAGAGAACGAATTAGCAGGCCTAGACCCCCCCCCCCCCCACACACACACACACACACACACACACACTCTCTCTCTCTCTCTCTCTCCCTCTCTATTTTACTCTCTCTCTCTCTTTATCTCTCTCTCTCTTTATCTCTCTCTCTCTCTCACTTTCTCTGTTTCTACAAGCAACCCTCTCATTCTCTCAGTGTCTGCCTGTCTGTATGTCGATCTGTCTAACTGTCGATCTCTTCCACTCTCTATCTCTCTCTCTCTTTTAATAATAATAATATTAATAATTATATGTTTATAGAGCGCAGAAACTATCCAACCTTAAGTATATATTCTACTGCGCTACAAGAGCTCCTGATATTTTAGTGTATGTAGTATGTTTGTCGTCTCTATCTCTCTCTCTCTCTCTCCCTCTGCCTATCTGTCTCTCTCTGTCTCTCTCTTTCAGTGTCCGTAGTAATTATGTCTGTCTGTCTCTGCCTGTCTCTCTCTCTCTTCCTCTCTCTCTGTCTCTCCCTCTTTCTCTCTCATTCCATCTCTCTCTCTCTTCCAGTGTCTGCATATGTCTGTCTCCCCCCCCCTCTCTCTCTCTCTCTCTCTCTCTTACTCTCTCTCTCTCTCTCTATATATTCATCTTGCTCTCAATTTATCTATCTATATATTCCCCCTTTTGTAAACATAGACAAACGAAACTAAAACTTGTTATGTACATAATGTTAGGAGTATTAATTCTTCAGGAGCACACTTCTACCCCAGCTCCCTCCCGTCCAGGCACCTGATTATTCATATCTAGATATCCCATACTGCATGGCACACCTGAACAATGTTCCCACTCAAGTACATGTATGCAAACCGAAAATTGGAACAGGTTCAATGTTGAGGTCAAGTTCGTCTATATAATATTGTCAGGTTCGGCAAGATGGCGTTCCGTTCTATTGGAAGTCGTCTGCAAACAATGTTGGGGCATAAACATATTGCTAGCGTACATCTAGTTGCCAGAGTGGTCTCGCGTTTTCAGTCCACGATACCTCTCGTGACGGCTGATGAATGGTGGGGAAAGTGCAAAAAAGTCGATGTTTTGGGTGAGAAGATGTCATATTACGACTCGGATACCAAAGACAGCAGTACTAGTAAACACGCAGTGATATTCCTGCACGGCAACCCGACATCTTCTTATCTTTGGAGGAATATCATACCACGCGTAGAACCCATCGCTCGATGTCTCGCTCCAGATCTCATTGTAGGGAGGCCAATGCCCGGGCGTAAGGCTTCTACGCCTACGATTTGTGCGCTCGTCGTCCAAGTCAGAAAATTACCAGAAGAAAAAAAAAGGGGAAAAAAAAGAAAACAAATATCTATGGAATAAAATGTATAACAAATACACAATTACACACTCCACAACATACCTATAATCACGGATCTGTAACAGTCTTTCACCCTTTGTTGACGATCTTGCAGATTTTGACGTATTTTGATCCAATAATTGCGCTAGCAGACGAAAATAACGGACGCACAAGAGAAACTAGAAGGGTCCTAGAGGGCGATGAGGTTAGCTCACTAAAATCCTTCTCAATGACTGAAGGTAGAGCCTAAAAATATGGAACCAATTTAATATCAAAGAACTTTTGATAGAGATTAACATATCAGTTGTGCACAAATGTCACTTTTAACAACTAGAAAATATAACGAAAAACGATCATATCTTTTTAATTGCAGATTTTTACAAACTGCACATACGAAGGTAGATAGAGTACGATGTTTTTGTCAATCTTGCGTTGGTTTGAGCCCCATAGCTAGAGCCATCTCAAATTGGGGTGGAAAACTGTGAACAGAGACATGATTGTTCGAGCCCCAAATTGAAGTCTTGCGACATCATTATATGAATATGTATGAGCTCCGGTCTCATCGCGCGCAAAACAAATTTGACGTAGTCTCACACATAGTACCTTATTCTCAGCACTAGGTCAGTGTCGTGCAGTAATGTATGAGAAGTGTAAAAAAAGACATTTCAGTAAAAAAAAAAAGTCTACGTGAGCAGTCTATACTCCAATTGAGAAGTGTAATGAATGCCATGATTTGAACGTGTGTGTTTTAGTGTATGATATCATCATATGGTTAGTGAGAGAGAGAGAGAGAGAGAGAGGGAGAGAAATATCTCCGTCAGTACACGTCTATCAATGCGTGCAGTCCTATTGACTATGTTTGATTCCGTATTGTGTTCGCTGCAACTGTTGGATTTATCGATCGTATTGTGTTCGCTGCAACTGTTGGATTTTGCAGTGTCGGATTGATCTTTACTCATGAGGAAATAATTGGAATACATATCAAAACTAAGGTAGGCCTATTTATTTATTTCAATAATTTTCTTAATTTACAATGAGTGGTTTTCGAGCTTTCTCTTTTGACCCTCCATGCAGTGGCATGGCTAGCATGGCTCGATTGCGGCTTGCATGCAATTACCGTACCTGGACGGCCTGCAGTACTGTGTCGGTGTGTGCGACTAATTCAAGGCTAGCCGGTGATGATGAATGTACTTTCGCGCGAAGTTTTGAACTTGTTGTCCGGGCAATGACCATGATGACACGCCCATTCCCTCGGGCCTGTCTAATTCTCGACGTAATTTTTGGGACCATGAAATTGATTGTTTCAAGGCTCTTACGTACGGCCAGGCGTAGAAGGAAGCTCATAGGAACTAGCTGGATATCTCCTATTTTATGGAACTTCTGGAGTCAGCAGATGGGTGAGTTTTCTTAGTGAAAGAAAATGCTTTCTTTTAATGTTTGTTTTATTATAAACAAATCAGTAATTAAAAAGTTAGATTTGGGCATTGGCCTCCCTACTCATTGGACAGGGACGTTCTAACAAGCTTGCCAACCATTCTTACCGATTTGTTGATCACTACCGCTATTTGTCTGCTTGGTTTGACTCGGTCAACTTACCAGAAAAGGTATAACAGAAACAAATGTAATTCGTATCAGTGCTTTATATCTAAAACATTTACCCTGAAATAAACGGTAGAATTGATGTTTACATCCTTCTACTAGATGTTTTGATATGAGATGTGAAATTTTACGTACTGAATCCTGGCTATACCGGGACACTGCCCCTCCGGATCCATTTAATGGCGTCAAAGGGGAGGAGGGGGGCGGAATTAATAAAGAGGGTAGATAAAGATTATAGGCCCCCTCCTATTTTCCTAATCCAAGAACATGTAACTTCGTGCCCTTAGTATGTCCGGGCTCCTGGTTTTCAATTGTGACAATGAGACAAAGACTCCCCGCACCCTCTCCTCCCCCAACCCCCCAAAAAACTAATGATTATAATACAATAATAATAATAAATAATAATACATAAATTTAGAAAGACAAAAATCAATAATAGATAAATAAAAAATATACAATAATAATAGATTAATCAATTAAATAATAACGTTCGCTCTGTTTTTATGAAGATTCATTTTAAACACTGCATTTCCGAACTCTAAAAATATCCACCTTTTGACATAAGAAAAAAGGACATTTTCTTCATGTTATCTAGCGCTTATATATCTTATATTATAAGCGAGAAATCAATCAATTATTAAAACCACTCCCGATTTCTAATTGTTGTAATTAAAAGCGAATACGAAAAGTTCACGTGATCTCTATTTTTCAGGTGACTATAGTGTGCCATGATTGGGGTTCGGGCCTGGGCTTTCACTGGTCTAATGAGCATAGAGATCGACTTGAAGGTCAGTATTAAAGTTATTATTATTAGTAGTAGTAGTAGTATTATTAATTCGGTAAAAACAAAGAAAATCATTGAATACAAAGAAAACAATTTAACCCCCCCCCCCCAACAAAAAACATACTCTCGCCCGATGAGGGACTTGAACCCGCGACCCTCTTATTAAAAGTCAGATGCTCTACCGACTGAGCTAACCGGGCTTCGGTGTGCGTGCAATTTACTTAAAAACGTTATAGGCTCTTTGAAACTAGAAAGAGGTATATGACCGTGTATACACATCCCTCCGTATCCTTGGATACGCGAGTATGTTTTCGTAAGTCTGCGACTGGATTAATTCATAACAGCACTTCTTTTTATTTCTTTACTTTACTTTCACACGAACGTAAATTAAATATACTTGTATGCGAGAGAGCGAAGCATACAAGTATATTTACTCTATGTGAAACTTTGCACTTTAGAGCACTTCAGAATTTATTGTGTTGTAGCCTTATACTCATTATTTGCGGTATATATTTGAAAATATACACATATTGCATTATTCAACGCTCCCCCCCCCCTGGATTGCCGCCCCTGAAAGTAGTTATGAATGATTGTGATTGTGTACTATTTTTCTATAGGTCTAGTGCACATGGAGAGTATTATAGAACCCCTCCCAGGATGGGAGCTCTTCAACGACGACACTATACGGGAGGTCTTCCAGGGATTCCGCTCTGAGGCTGGTGAAGAGATGGTCCTCAAGCAGAATCTCTTCGTAGAACAGCTCCTCCCTTTCGCCATCATCCGGAAGCTACGGCAGGAGGAGATGGACGCCTACCGTGAGCCGTTCAAGAACCCCGGAGAGGACCGACGCCCCACCCTAACCTGGCCCCGCGAGATCCCCATCATGGGCGATGGTCCCGATGACATGATCGTCAGAGCGACAGCCTATAGTGCCTTCCTCAAGGGGTCTGCTGATCTACCCAAACTCTGCGTCCATGCCACTCCAGGGTTCTTCAGTGACTGGATCGAGAAGACTACTAAGAACTGGCCCAATCATAAGATGGTCAAATGTGAAGGGCATCATTTCCTCCAAGAAGATTCCCCCATCCAGATCGGGGATTACATCCGTGAGTTCTTGTCTGGTATCTACAAGTAGATAGATCGTCAAGCTTCCCTCTACTAGCATAGTCTATCTGCAGTAGTTTAGCATAATCTATCTGCAGTAGTTTAGCATAGTCTATCTGCAGTAGTTTAGCATAGTCTATCTGCAGTAGTTGGAAGCATATATGATGCCCAGTTGCTTTACACGTCTTCCTGCTCCTATAATACAGATACAGACAAATAAATCATTTGAAACTGTCACATTGCTGCTGAGACTTTGAAATGATTGCCCGCATAGAAATTTGCTCGGTTTGTCGGTTATCATACGGCCTTAATGTGGTGATAAGTACAGAAAGGGGCAATGTGACATGCCGGGTCGTCTTTGTATAGACATAAAAAACGTAACAATGAAACGTGTTATAAATTAATAAACTGGCTACTAAAATGGAAAGAAAAAACAAATAAATGGAAATTGAATCAAATGATAAATGTATATAGTTTTCAATTCAATTTTAAATCCATTTCAATTTTATTTTAAAATGTATGCAACTTTCATAATATTGCAATGATGCGTAATATAAATCAAAGCACGGTTCAGATAGAAGTGTGACATACTTGGAAAGGAGTATAACAGCTCCAAAGGAAAGCTCTTTACACTGTAAAAAAATAATAGTCGAAATAACTCAATAAAATTGAGGAAAAGAATTGCCTTATTTTTATTAAGTAAATATTACCTACGGCATCTTAAGTAGAATTTACTTATTTTGCTGAATAAATTTTTACTCAGTTAAATCGAGTTACATTAACGTAAATAATTTAAGTATTGTAATCATTTTAGATAATTAAAAAAAAGCTATGATAGGATTACATATTGCACGATTTGGTACCCATCTAATCTAACAAGTAACATCCACTATTCTAACCGTATATATATATATCTACCACCATCACAAACTATTACATACGCGTCAATTCGACACATATTGAAAAGCTCCACATTTTATATATACTTGATCGTAGCATCTTAAAAGGAAAATTGGTTGACAATTTCCTGAAATATCAAGTTTTGATTTGTTTTGAACTGGGTAACAATTAAAACTTGTCTTGTCTTTGCTTAGCCATGTTAAATTAATTAGTAAATGTTTTAATGTCCTTAAATTTTCATTCAACCACAAAAAAGAATTGTTTTATTTAAAAAAAGAGTTTAATTTGGTCTTAATGAATATTCATAAATTATGTAAATATTTCTATTACGCACTGCATCGGTCCTTACTTTAAAAAGATAAGAATAATCAACATAAATTGTTTGAGTAATACGTATAATTTTTGATTTCGAGTTAAAATTACTAATTAATACAAGCTAAAATTACTTAAGTTCTTATGTATTTGATTTTACTTAAATATTCCACGTATGTTCTACTAAATTGAAAGTTTGAGTTAGCAAGACTTAAATTTAGTGCGTAAGTGGCAAAACTAATGTTTTCAAGTAAATTCTACATGGAAAAATACGTAAAAATTACCAATGAACAAATTATTTTTTACAGTGTAGGAGGACAACTCATATATTGCACGGTGTGTAATATGGGTAACCATGGTTACAACTGAACTGTTCCTATGAAATGTTGAATCAAGGTCGGTTATGTCATTATCCAAATAAAACGCAAAATATGGGACCTGAACCTTTTCTCTCTCTCTCATTCAATTCAGTAACTCATACACTATAAACGTACTTCCATGCTTCACCTAAAATCCAATGATAACTTCACGAGATGGTTTTAAGCTTGAGTAGAGACGCCTTTCGGTGTTATTTATCATTTATCACACCAATATAAAAAAAAAATCTTCCTTTAATCGATACAATTTGTTCACTGTCGTTTCTTTTTATTACTACAGCATTGCTATAACTATTATCTAATATTGAAAAATTAAAATGACCCTCGGTCATGGTGTAATGTGTGTTATTGGTGACATACAGTCCTCAAGAGGGCGACATGCATTGATTAAAAATATATTCATTTCACCAGCTGGTTAATATAACACCGAAAAGTGACCGGCCAGGAAAATATAACAATTTGGATCCTCGCAATTGATATCACGTGACGAGCTCTGGACCAATCACATCTCTGTATTTGTCTAAGCTATTAAAGAATGTATACTTGATCTATTTTATATAATTGTTTGGTCGAGGCCTATGTTGCTGCAAAGATATTTCTTGTTCTATTGTTATCTTCGTTTTTTAACTGATTATACTACACTTGTCAATATAATTTTGGTAGATCCACTTTTCCATCGATGTATTTTTTATCAAGATGTATGCATATCTCCCCCTTCCTCTTTCCGGTTTTCCTAATGCTTTTCTCCCTATTTATGTTGTTTCTATTTTTAACGTTTGTATTCAACTGCAGTTTTTCTTGTAAATACTCTTATTGTCAGTTCTTAAATTTGTATTTTCCTTCTTTATGCAGGATCATTATGTAAAACAGCCTGCGATCTGATCAATGTTATCCTGTTAAAAGATGTTTTAATAAATAGATACATAAATATATTTACAACACCTCACCCCCTTCCAGATGCAAGGCCTAGATACGTCACTAATCACACAATTTTGCAATTTTTCGTTTTGCTTTTCAATATAAGGTCATCTTTTCTCATGTCATGTGTAAATTGTCTTTATATTTTACAGTCTGCTTATGAAAAAACGATACTGGCAAAATATTGCCTCGCATTAAATCCCGCCATTTAATAAGCTAACACGAACCACGGGTTAGGCCTGTATACGTCACTGATCAGAAAGTTTTTACATTTTTCGTTTTGCTTTTCAGTATAAGTTCATCTTTTCTTATGTCATATGTAAATTGTCTTATTTTACAGTCTGCCTATGAACAATGACAACGGCAAAATATTGATCGCATTAAATCCCGCCATTTAATAAGCTAACACGAATTACGGACTAGAGAGTGTAATTATTGGAATGCACTTGTCTTTTGAAACCGAAAAGTAAAATGTTAAAAAGGAAAAGGAGGTTCTCGAAAAATATTGGTCGCATAAAAGCCCGCCACTAAGTCAACACGGGCAAAATTATCAGGGAATAGGAGATGCGTTTTATCAATCATTTGTATATGCAACCAAGACCGAAAAAGAATTTAATTAATTAATTAATTAATTAACTTAATTTTAATTAAGTAACTTTACATAACTATCTTGATCTAAGGAGACACGAACGAACGAACCGAAAAAGAAGACATGTTGGTATACATCTAGTCTCTCTTCAATTACAAAGACGTTATGATTGTGTTTTATACCATGTTTCACCAATTTAAATTGTAAAGAGTAAAAAATTATGTACTTTTCTCCCTCCCTATAGCTCCATCCCGTCCCCTACTAGTATTTCTCTCTCTCTCCCCCTCTCACTCTCTCTCTCTCTTTTTCTCTCTCTCTCTCTCCTTCTCTCCCTCTCTCTCTTTTTGTTCTGTTTGTCTGTCTGTCCATTTATCTCTCTCTTTCTCTCTATCTCTGTCATTCACTCCACTATCTGTTTCACCAATTTTAATTGTAAAGAGTAACAAATTATGTACTTTTCTCCCTCCCTATAGCTCCATCCCGTCCCCTACTAGTATTTCTCTCTCTCTCCCCCTCTCTCTCTCTCTCTTTTTCTCTCTCTCTCTCTCTCCTTCTCTCCCTCTCTCTCTTTTTGTTCTGTTTGTCTGTCTGTCCATTTATCTCTCTCTATCTCTGTCATTCACTCCACTATCTTTTAACTCTTATTTCTCCCTATTCTCTTCTCTACCTTCTCTCTCTCTCTCTCCTCCTCCTCACTCTCTACACTCCCATGCTCTTTCTTTCAACTCCCTCTTCCCCTCTAACAGTTCTTTAAAAACTTATAAAAGTGTCCACAATTGATCACTTAATCGAAAGTGCATTATTGAAAGCACAAAAGTAATGTTTTATAGAACTTGTGCAATGTACTGTGTTAGAAGGTTCTACATGCATTACTATAATACTCGAAGCCACACATATATACCTCATTAAATACACGATCAAACTAACTCCAAAAATGATAAAGAAATTGCCATTACCTTATAATAAAATCACATTTAACAAATTCAACATATTTGCAATACAGGTATATAGTATCGAATTTTGTATTATTAGAATAACACAATAATATAGATAATATAACAGATGTATTTTGAAATTATAATGATATCATATACAAATTAAAGAAACGTGAAAGAGCAAACATTACAAACAATGACAAAATGTATATAAT
This sequence comes from Strongylocentrotus droebachiensis, assembly GCA_035222895.1. Lineage (NCBI taxonomy): Eukaryota > Metazoa > Echinodermata > Echinoidea > Camarodonta > Strongylocentrotidae > Strongylocentrotus > Strongylocentrotus droebachiensis. Next base: position 68,019 of record JAVYIG010008472.1, read on the forward strand.
ATGATCGATACAGACTTAAACTATAATTGTATCAAGCAAATACTGTACGTTGAAATTTAAATGATTCACACAAAAAAACTTTACAGCCTACGGGTGTTTTGGTTCTGATTTATTATTTTTTTTGTAAGGTATTGCTACTCTATACAGTTGACGACTAAATTGTTCATACCATCACCAAGTTATGTAATTTCTTAAGTATGTGTAAAATAGATTTGTCCCGATTTATATTTCTTGAGAATGTGACAAATTAAAACTTACTTCTAAAAGTATTCAAGATATTCCTCAATTCAACAAGTCCAAGTTTCATTTATGAGTTGATACAATAAACAAAATATTTTTGTTGTTGTAAATACAAGGGGTATGGATATATTGCTAACTGTATGTCTTTGGGCCGACCTCCTAAGAAGTAAAATGGGGAAATGTCAGATAAAAAATGACAGAAGTAAAGTATCTGAGATCATATATGATAGGTAAAAAAGATAACTTTACGAAAGAAAAAAGGTGGTCCAATACTCTCAAAAATTCTGACAAGAACAAAAAGAGAGAAATGAAGAAGAAGAAAGAGGAGGAAGAAGAGGAGGAGAGGAAGAAGAAAAAGAGTACGTCATTAGATTTTGGGATATTAATTTTCACAACAAGAAGGAAAAGTCGGGGTCTTGGTTCCCCCAACCGCCTTTGTATGTTAGAATGTATGTCATTTATATATTAAGTATATGTTTACATTTTGTTATGCCAATTATTGTTGCATTACTACACCCTCTAAAAAAAACACTAGATCTGCCCCTGGTGTGTTAAATTATGATCCGTCTATTTGAAGATACTTGATAAGAATTCCTTGATGTAGTCCCCAGTCTGGATGGGTGAATCTTCCTGAAAGAAATGCGACCCTTCAACCTGGACTACCTTATGATTTGGCCAATCCTTCGTAATCCCCGTGCCCCATTCACTGAATATTCCAGGAGTTGCGAGGATGCAAAACTTTGGGAGATCCGCAGTCCCCTTGATCCAGGCGTGGTAGGCCGTAGCTATGGCGACCGTTTCCTCTGGGCCCTCTCCCTGGATGGGGATTTGACGGGGGAAGGTGAGCAGAGGGCGTCTGTCCTCTCCAGGGTTCTTGAATGGCTCACGGTAAGCGTCCATCTCCTCCTGGCGAAGCGTCCGCTTGATGGCGAGCGGGAGGATGGTTTCTATAAACATGCTCTTCTTCAGGATCATCTCTTCGCCGGCATCCGAGCGCAACGCCAGGAAGATCTCTCACATAGAGTCGGGGAAGATGTCCCAAGTCATTGGCTGGTAGACGCCTTCCATGTGGACGATAGCTAAAGAAATTGTGAAAAATCATACTTTTTAAGTTCACCCAAAAAATGTGCCCCTCTTTTTGTCCGAGAGGGTATCTGAAAATTTGAAAAACATCTTTTGATATATTATGTCCGATATTTTTTGAATTAGAAAGTACCTTAAAATATAAATCCTTTCTACAATTTTGTGCTCGTCAAACAAAATAAAATCATAGTGTACCCACTGTACCCCCTCTGTTTTGAACAGTCTTGGAGTCACCCTGGACTGCGTGTAGGTTGGGGAATGGGAAGGCAAATAGGAGCAAGTGGGGATATATATTACCAACTAACACTGAAACAGACTGTGAGGGCGGGCAGGGCCCAAAGAGCATTGACCATCTACTGAGCTGTGACATGCTAAATGACGCATGCATTGAGAGGAACTTGGCAGATGCTAACGACGTGCTTTTTACTTCTGCAAGAGGAAAAATTTCCCTGTAGGGCCATGCATTATGGTTCAAGGCATGCCCACATACAGGATTTTTTATGTTGGGGGTCAGGGCAAAAAGCAATGAATTATTACGAAGGTCCCCTAGTTGATTAGCACATTAGCATACACATGCTTTAGCAGTCACGCAAAACAAACACTCGCAAACTATTATTCAATACAATCTGAGAATGTATACTATTATTTATACTATTAAGAATAAATCATTGTCAAAATCATTCCATAAATTGGGGTAAAAATAATATATGACCAACAGTATATATTCATGAATATATTTGTGGAGGCAAAGTTTGGTTGTTGGAATAGAAGATCAGATTTTCTTGAGTTTGTGTTTGAGTGTTCAATATGTTGATTGATCCCTAAAATCACGTTTACCCTCCGCCCCATATTGCTTACCTTCAAGTCTATCCCTGTGCTCATTACACCAGTGGAAGCCAAGGGCTGCACCCCAGTCGTGACATACGACGGTTATCTGAAAATAAATATGTGGGAAGGACTTTTCATCAATATGTTTTATAGGTAGAACATATCAAATTTGTAAATGCCAGATTTTTCCTTCGACGAAAAACAAAGTTTGCACGTTTTACGATATTGCAGGCGTTAGCATATTGTTAGAATCACCGATTTTTTTAAAATTTGTTTAAGTACATGTATTATCAATTGAAATTCGTATCAAATAATTTGCTTTCACAGTCAAACGTTCCGCTCTCTAAAAGTAAAACAAAAAAGTATATAATGTATCTTTAACAAAAATGAAACATGTCGACGAATGATACATCTAACATTGCCACATATGAAAGCAAACGAGGTATTATTATGAATGATGATGTAAATCCTAATCCAACGATTTACTCCTTACCCGTAACAGTTCATTCATTACTACGCGTAACCAGTTAATACAAAAAAGTGCTAATGACCTGTCACCAGCATTTTAATACCGACCATTTAATGCTCCGGCAGATCTTAATTTGTCAGTCGACTCTAGATCTATAATATTTGAAATGAGAATCCTTCATCAAGTGATGTCCTCGTCATCATTTATAAAACAATAAATAACTGATATAGTCCGAACGGTTTTTGCTTGGGTCTCGGGCGTTTGATTGTTCCAAGGTATCTTGCGTGGACATTTCTCACTAATGCCCTCATTGTTGTACACTATTTGCACAATAACAACCTCATTTATATATTCTTTTATAAGCTGATGAAGCGGATCCTAATCAAATGATTGGTTGAGAGCGTATACGTGACCAGGCATTTATTTTGCTTCACACGTAATTTTACTAATGACCAGTCATTAATTCTTATTATATACCTCACTTAAGAAATCCAGCCATCTGATTGGTCGAAATTGCATTCATAAACTTTAACTATTCCTGTAAAATTCCCGGTAAAATTCCGAACCCATGTAATAGTTTTTAAAAATAGTTCTAAAATCCCGGTAACCATGGTTACCCATAGGTTTACATGTTAAAAAATGGTTTTAGCGATCGAGGATACCGTACGTGTGCGAAGAATTGGTCGGTATGTTCATACAAGACAAGACAATTCCAAACAAGACAAAAATGGCTCAAGAAACTTTCCCAAGATTTCAACCTATCAAATGCAAGACTCGCTGACAGCAAGAACAACAAAAAGGGTACGTGAAATTATCCATAAACATGTTCGTTTAGTTGCTGAAAATGGAGTACCAGCATAGACGTAGACGAAAATAGATCTAGTATCCAGGGTGTCTGATCGCACACCCGATGTTGTGTGCTGAAATTCTTCCCATATAGATTGCACGCAATGCAGTCTCTATGCAGTCTACGTGCATTGCGCGACCATGCAAAAAAAGAGTCAAGTTTTTTTTTCAATTCGAGATTCAAACCTTTATCTGTTGTGATCCTGAAGGTGATACTCAATAAGTGAGGTGTCATATGAAAGCGCAGGTTCTTCTCCATATTTCCACTAGGGCCGGCCCACCCCCAAAATTGTAAAAATATGTTGCTTAGACTAGAATCTAGATCTAGTCTACTCTCAAAGATACACTCATAAAAAACAACCGTACAGATAAACTAGAGAAAGGCCAAGGTGGTGTCATTAGTTGACTCTTTTGTTTTCGGCATATAAAAGTATTAATGACTGCTTTAATATTCGAGAAATAGTTGTTTTTACAAGCTCTCGGGAAGGTTACAATTGGGCTATTGCCCTCGGCACACCTCGGGCAATAGCACAATTCTAACCTTCCCTTGAGCGTATAAAAACAACTATTTCTCTCAAAGCAGTCATTAATACTATACTAATGCCCTGACTGTTGTGTATTATTTGTATACCACTATAACTTTTCTGGTAATTTGAGGGCATCAAACCAGGCTGACAAGTATCGGTAGTGATCCAAGAAGCGGTAGGAACGGCTAGCCAGCTTATCCGACCTTCCCATCCCAATGAGATCAGGAGCCAGACACCGGGCGATGGGTTCTACCTGTGGGATCACATTCCTCCAAAGATACGAAGACGTTGCGTTGCCGTGCAGGAACACGACCGTATGCTTACCGCTCCTATTCTGGGGATCGGAGTCGTAATAGGACATCTTCGAACCTAAAACGTCGACTTTCTTGTATTTTCCCCACCATTCATCAGCCGTCACGAGAGGAATCGCACTCTGGTTGCGTGAAGCCATTCTGGAAATCAGCCTACCAGTAGTTGTGAAACGTTTTGACCCCAATATGATTTGCAGGCTTGCCAACGAACGGAGCCCCTTTATATTACCGCGGATGAGTTGCCAAGTGTTAGTATTGGGCCCTAAATCAACAATGAATCAGCAATATTTCTCTCTCCTTTATATTACCGCGGATGAGTTGCCAAGTGTTAGTATTGGGCCCTAAATCAACAATGAATCAGCAATATTTCTCTCTCCTTTATATTACCGCGGATGAGTTGCCAAGTGTTAGTATTGGGCCCTATATCAACAATGAATCAGCAATATTTCTCTCTCTTTTTTCTTTGAACTTGTACTTCCACAAATGTAAATAACCATGAGCGTGCCCGAAAGACAGATCTATTGTAGACATTTTGAATGATGACACTTACCCTGGATAATTCATGTTTTTTGGCATGATTTTGACTAAGAGGCTCAATGAGAATAAATGCCTTAACAAAGGGTACTAGCGCATCGATTTGGTTTCAAACCCTCCCGGTTACGAGTCCACTGCTCTACCCTACCACCAGTGGCGGATCCAGGGGGCCCCCTCCCTGTCGCCCAAGGGGGGGGGGGGGGGGGGGGTGCAAATTTTAAAATTTTCGAGAGCCAAAAAAAAAAATGTGCTCCCTACCACCACCCCCCCCCCCCCCCCCCCCCATTCATCCATCCATGGGCTTATTAAAAGGAAAGCAGTGTCATACTTAAAATGTAAACTCACGTCACTTCAAATCTGACAAAAGGTTTAACTTTGGCCTAAACCCGATGGAATGTTACTGTCGGTGGCCTATGGTGTGTGTGTGTCGGGTGTGCGGAAGAGGGGACGCCCGCGGGTCGGTATGTTGGTTGGGACTCAACTACGACATGATTGTAGAGCTCTTTTCCAGACATCTACCCCCTACGACAACCATCCTCTAGGACAACTACCCCCGGACAACCATCCTAGGGGGTAGATTTCCGGGGGTAGTTGTCCTAGGGGGAGTTGTCTGGGGGTAGTTGCTCGGTTTTTTTTTTATCCCGGGGGTAGTTGTCCTAGGGGGTAATTGATTGGGGGTGGTTATCCGGGGGTGGATGTCCAGGGGGTAGATGTCTGGATACGGTGCAGCATGGTTCACACACAAAAGAGATATGCCAAACGCCATTGTAATGTTTGAATACTGACAATATTTTGAATAATGGTTGACCTCGTATCCAATCCGGGGCCATTAGTGTGGCTCTTCGTTGATAAAATACTTTTCGTGAACTTTTTCACCAATGTCGGTAACCCCCCCCCCCCCCCCCCTCTTTTTAAAAAATGGCTTACCTGTTCTGATTGTCCAAAACCATTTTCAATGAAGGAATAATGGACTATTGTGTGGCAAGGTGTTTGAATAGCATTTCAACGGGAATCGGTATATTGACGCTTTGGGTTTCAAGAGGAACTACAGAACGTTATCCTGATTATCATCATCATCATCATTTTTCCTATTATTGACCATCTCGTCCTATAACTGACCAACGTATATATTCTGTAAATAATAATCTTGAGTTTATTTTTAGGTGTAATATCAAGTTTGGAAGGCCTAATAACATTTTCAAGGCACCATTGCATACTAATATTTTCTCATTTAGTGTTGAAATAAGACACGATGTACTGGTTTAAAGAAGCTTTTCTTCTTGGTGCTTTCATCTTTTTTGTTTCTTTAATAACGTCCATGAGATGTGATTCATATATAAATGCCATAGAAGGAGAGTCAGTTCAGCTTTATTTTCCATATCCGTGTGACAGGTTAAATATCACACTGCAGTGTGGAAACAGACGTCCATTTTACAATTCAGCAAACCCAGAATTTATGGAATTAAATCTTGATGAACCTAACGGACTCACATTAGAGAATACGAATCAAGAAGGAAATTGTTTCCTCCAGTTAAGAATAAATATATTAAAGAGAACTGATGGAGGAATATATAGTATCCTTGCATACAATGGAGACTACATCAAAAGGCTCAGTCTACATGTGGACTTTCTCCCCGGCGTGGCATATTGTAGTTTTGGTGGTAGCCATGATTATACAGGAGACTGGGAGAAGCTGCATTGCATAGCTACAGTTGGGAGTATGCTAGGGCAGATTCAATGCTACCAAGGGGGTATGCGGATGCCTCATTTGGATGAGCTTTCTGAAAACGATAAAACGTTGAAACAGACCATAATGGTACAACAGAATCGCTACCATGTATACTGTTGCTCTTCGCAGCTGATAGAACCCAAAGAAAGATGTGATTGTTATGACGTTGTATGGGACCCCTTATCCAAAGGCGAGGTACATAACCCGGGAGACCCATGTCCAACTACCACAAATTCGCCTACCGTTCCCCAAACCACCTACTATCACCACGATCATTCTTCCCCAACATGATGATTTTGTTCATCATTTTCATAATATATTTGACACAATCGAAGCATATGCGTCATAGGAGTAACGCAAAGAAAGCAGTTGCAGAAACAGCAAGTGGGCATGTGGAGGGCGTGCATGTTTAGCTTATGAACAAAAACCCAGAAAACAAATTAAACGGTTCGATACTGTGATCTGATGATCAGCTGTATTAATATAATTCCTTGCTTTTCATATTAAATAATATGTAGAGGTTGTGTAGCTTACATCAATGTTCTCCATTACTCTCCTCAATTTTGGCAAAGGCGGAGACATTTTGTTTAACCCATTGCCTACTGGAACCGAGTGGTCCCTGTATTAAGCCTATGGTTAAACGTGATACTCTCTCTATATATATCAGCGGGAAAATGAAATGTGTATCAACTTCTATTCTGATCGGAAGGGGGGGGGGGCTGATACAGAAAACATGTTGTAAATATGAACTGTATAAAGGTAGTACTAAGTATATATGATAATAATATTAACTGTTATAATATATCGTTATCTTAGAGAACATGTATATTATTTTGCGCGTGTCTGCGTGTGTGTATGATTTTTCGGAATGTTGTTTCATCAGTTGTTGTTTCATCAACCGCCCAAAAAACTAATGATTATAATACAATAATAATAATAAATAATACATAAATTTAGAAAGCAAAAAAATAAATTTTAGATAAATTAAAAAATATACAATAATAATAGATTAATCAATTAAATAATAATAACGTTCGCTCTGTTTTAAGAAGATTCATAGTATACACTGCATTTCCGAACTCTAAAAATATCCACCTTTTGACATTAGAAACAAGGACATTTTCTTCATGTTATCTAGCGCTTATATATCTTATATTATAAGCGGGAAATCAATCAATTATTGAAACCACTCCCGATTTCTAATTGTTGTAATTAAAAGCGAATACGAAAAGTTCACGTGATCTCTATTTTTCAGGTGACCATAGTGTGCCATGATTGGGGTTCAGGCCTGGGCTTCCACAGGTCGAATCAATGAGCATAGAGATCGACTTGAAGGTCAGTATTAAAGTTATTAGAATTATTATTTATTCGGCAAAAGTAAAGCAAATCATTGAATACATAACAAGAGTACATTTGCAAAAGAGTCATATGGATGCCATGAAAAGGTTAAAAAATTAACTTAAAGGGGCATGTTCCCCGTATTCCAAAGCAGTGGCGGATCGAGTTGGGGGGGGGGGGGGCCCGGCCTCCCCCCCCCCCCCCGGGAAAAAAACGTGATTTTTACCTTTTTTTGGGGGGTGCAAATTTTTAAATTTTCGAGGGCCCCCCAAAAAAATGTGCTCACTACCCCCTCCCCCCTCTCTCTCTCTCTCTCTCTCTGTCTCTCTCTCTCACACACACACACATACACACTCCCCCCTCTCTCTCTCTCTCTCTCTTTAAGTGTCTGCATATGTCTTTCTCTCTCTCTCTCTCCCTCTCTCTCTCTATTTCTCATTCCCTCTTCCTCTCTCTCTCTCTCTCTCTCTATTTATCTCAATTTATCTATCTATGCCCCCTTTTGTAAACATAGAAAAACTAAAACTTGTTATGTACATAATGTTAGGAGTATTAATTCTTCAGGAGCACACTTCAATCCCAGCTCCCTTCCGTCCAGGCACCTGATTATTCATATCTAGATATCCCATACTGCATGGCACACTAGAACAATGTTCCCACTTAAGTACATGTATGCAAACCAAAATTTTGAACAGGTTCAATATATTTGATACGGGGTCAAGTTTATATAGTAAGGCTCGGTAAGATGGCGTTCCGTTCTATTGGAAGTCGTCTGCAAACCATGTTGGGGCATAAACATATTGCTAGCGTACATCTAGTTCCCAGAGTGGTCTCGCGTTTTCAGTCCACGATACCTCTCGTGACGGCTGATGAATGGTGGGGGAAGTGCCAGAAAGTCGATGTTTTGGGTGAGAAGATGTCATATTACGACTCGGATACCAAAGACAGCAGTACTAGTAAACACGCAGTGATATTCCTGCACGGCAACCCGACATCTTCGTATCTTTGGAGGAATATCATACCACGCGTAGAACCCATCGCTCGATGTCTCGCTCCAGATCTCATTGGACAAGGACGTTCTAACAAGCTTGCCGACCATTCGTACCGATTTGTTGATCACTACCGCTATTTGTCTGCTTGGTTTGACTCGGTCAACTTACCAGAAAAGGTATTACAGGAAAAAAATGTAATTCGTTTCAATGCTTTTTACATTATCTATAACATGTACCCTGAAATAAATGGTAGAATTGATGTTTACATCCTTCTGCTTCGATGTTGTGATATGAGATGTGATATTTTACGTACTGAATCCTGGCTATACCGGGACACTGCCCCCCTCGGATCCATTTAATGGCGTCAAAGGGGGGGGGGGGGCGGGGGCGGAATGAAAAGGGTAGATAAAGATTATAGGGCCCCATTATTTTCCTAATCCAAGAACATGTTACTTCACAGTTTCTTCGACCTAGTGAGAACATCCTCCATTGATATGCTGGTGGTATGTCCAGGCTCCTGGTTGTCACTTGTGACAATGAGACAATGACCCCCTCGCTCCCCCCCCCAAACAAAAAAAAAAATAAAAATAATAATAATAATAATAAAATAATGATAATAATAAATAAATAGATAAATACATTTAGAAATGAACAAATAAATAATAGGCACATACAAAATATACAATAATAATAAATCAATTAATCAAAAAAGGTTCGCTCTGTTTTCATGAAGATTCATATTAAACACTGCTTTTGAAATAAGAAGCAAGGACATTTTCTTCATTTGATTTAGCGAGAAAAATAGACACGATCAATTATTGAAACCACTCCCGATTTTTAATTGTTGTAAAGTTCACGTGATCTCTTTTTTCCAGGTGACCATAGTGTGCCATGATTGGGGTTCGGGCCTGGGCTTCCACTGGTCGAATGAGCATAGAGATCGACTTGAAGGTCAGTATTAAAGTTATTAGAATTATTTATTCGGCAAACACAAAGAAAATCATTGAATACAAAACAAGAGTACTTTTTTTTTTTTTTTCATAAATGTAATGCTTCCTGGGAGAAATTTCAATTATTTAAACATATTTGTGGCCACAAATATGTTTAAATAAGAATACATTTGCAAAAGAGACACATGGATGCCGGGAAGAGAAGAGATAAACTAAATAACTGTAACCCGAAGGTCTTCTTTTCCAATCCATGTGACTTTACAGAAATGGTAACAATTAAATGGTGAGGTGTAACAATTTATGAATCACTGTCTAATCAACAATAATAATCATTGACAAGATAAAATTATTTAAAAAAAAAGAAATCAAACTTAACCCCTCCGCCCCCCCCCCCCAACAAAAAACATACTCTCGTCCGATGAGGGACTTGAACCCGCGACCCTCTGATTAAAAGTCAGATGCTCTACCGACTGAGCTAACCGGGCTTCGATTTTGGTATATTTTACTAAATTTCTTTAGACTCTTTGAAACTAGGAAGGGATTATATTACGTGTAAACATATCCTCTCCGTATTATTGGATACGCGAGTACGTTTTAGTCTGCGACTGGATTAATGCACATAAGAGCAATTTTTTCATTAACTTTACTTTCACACCAACATAACTTAAAGATACTTGTATGCGAGAAAACGAAGCACCATCGCTGGATGTCTTCCGAAAATGTCTAAAAACTCTCCTCTTTGACCATGATCAACAATAGATTCTTTGATAACTTTTTATGTAAAGCGCTGTGAAACAACAGTTAGTTCGTAAGAGCGCTATAGAAATGACTTTATTGTATTGTATTGTATTGTACTTTATGTGACACTTTGTATTTTAGGTGAAACTTTGCACTTTAGAGCACTTCAAAATATATTGTGTGGTAGCCTTGTACTCATTATTGGCTGTATATGTATATTTGGACATATACACATATTGCATTATTCAACCCCCCCCCCCCCCACCGGATTTCCACCCCTGAAAGTAGTTATGAATGATTGTGATCGTGTACTTTGTTTTCTATAGGTCTAGTCCACATGGAGAGTATTATACAACCACTCCCGGGATGGGACCTCTTCAATGAAGACACTATACGGGAGGTCTTCCAGGGCTTCCGCTCTGAGGCCGGTGAAGAGATGGTCCTCAAGCAGAACCTCTTTGTGGAACAGCTCCTCCCTTTCGCCATCATCCGGAAGCTACGGCAGGAGGAGATGGACGCCTACCGTGAGCCCTTCAAGAACCCCGGAGAGGACCGACGCCCCACCCTAACCTGGCCCCGCGAGATCCCCATCATGGGCGATGGTCCGGATGAGATGATCGTTAGAGCGACAGCCTACAGTGCCTTCCTTAAGGACTCTGCCGATCTGCCCAAACTCTGCGTCCATGCCACTCCTGGGTTCTTCAGTGACTGGATCGAGAAGACCACCAAGAACTGGCCCAATCATAAGATGGTCAAATGTGAAGGGCATCATTTCCTCCAAGAAGATTCACCCATCCAGATCGGGGATTACATCCATGAGTTCTTATCTGGTATCTACAAGTAGATAGATCGTCTAGTTTCCCTCTACTAGCATATCTGCAGTAGTTGGAAGCATGATGCCCAATTTCTGTACACGTCCTTCTGCTCCTATATAAGATAAAGAAAAGATAGAGAGAAATTATTTAAAACTCAAAACCTTTTAGTGCTCCTGAACCTCTGAAGTGATTGCCCGTATACAAATTTGCTCGGTTTGTCGGTTGTCATGATAAGTACATAAAGTCAATCAGAAAGGGACAATGTGACATGCGGAGTAGAATTTTCATATACATTAATGACGTAACAAAACAATATATAATGAATTAATAATGCGGGCCAATTGGAGAAAAAAAAATAAATGGAAATAATGAGAAGTCCTTACAGTTGATAGGTGGGTATAATTCAATTCAATTCAATTTTAAATCCATTTCAATTTTATTTTAAAATGTATGCCACTTTCATAATATTGCAATGATGCGTAATATAAATTCAAGCACGGTTCAGACAGAATTGTGGCATACTTGGAAAGGAGTATAGCAGCTCCTAGGTAGCATATAGCTCCATTTAGTCTCATTTCACAACGCCCCCTATCGTCAGAGTCAGCAGCCATACATTTATTTATTTATTTATGCATGCATGTTCACAATTTCACAATTCATTGAAGTTAACATCACATGAAAAATTAATATAATATAACAAATCATTTTCAATTTTACATGGATCATGGATGAATAGGAATAGAAAAAGAATAGAACATTGTTTTATCAAAGACAAGTTGCAACTTATATACAGTTTGAAGAATGAACACATAAAGGTGATGAAACATAAGCAAATAGAGCTTGAATCGTTACAACACCTTTCAAATATATAATATATGACAAATAAAATTCCCAAAGTTTTGTAGTGAACTATTTACACTACTTACAAAGTTTTAAAAAAAAAAAAAAAAAAAAAAAAAAAATCGTTAAGCCAAAATTATGTTAGATTTAATTAGAACTGATAAATAGATTATAATGTAAGTAATATCTTACATCTGTGATATGATAATACATTTGAGTGCTCTTTTAAAGGAGTTTGTTGATTTTATATTTCGAATATCATTAGGTAAAGAATTCCATACATCTGGACCTCTGTGTCTGATTGATTTCTGGGCTAATGTAGTGTGAGGATTGACCACATGTAAATTCGATGACTGCCTTGTTAAATACGAATGAACCATGTTATTAGGTTGGAACATTGAAGATAATGACGTAGGTAATAATTTGATATTAAAACGGAACATAAATATGGCAATTTGGAGGAAGTTAATATCATCAATCTTTAAGCATTTCAGTTTAACAAATAGTGGGGTAGCATGGTCACGATAACCAGCTCGGGTACATTTGCGTACAGCTTTCTTTTGCAGCAGAAGAATATTATTAGTCACACACTTGGATGTTGCCCACAAAATATTACAATAAGATATGTGTGGTAAAATTAGACTATTATATAGCATTAGTAATATTCTATCAGAAACAAAATATTTTATTCTATACAGTACGCCAATATTTCTGGAGATTGGTGTAACAATGTGTTTTACATGGTCGCTCCAGTCAAGTTTTTCATTGATATAGACACCAAGGAATTTCGTACATATCTTTCTCTCTAAAGAAATATCATCTAGTTTAATATTAAGAGCAAGGTTGTCAGTAGATTTTCTACCTCTAAAATGAATATAATTTGTTTTAAGAACATTGAGAGAGAGCACATTACTTCTAAACCATAAAGTCAACTTTGGTAGTTCCGAAGTTAGTTTCTGTTCAAGAGTGTTGATTTCACGATGAGACAAGAAAACACTCGTATCATCTGCAAATAAGGTATAATTTAACGTTTTAGATACATTACAAATATCATTTATATAAATAAGAAATAATAATGGGCCCAGGATGGATCCCTGCGGAACACCACATTTAAGATACAGAATGTCAGAGTTAACAGAGTTATAATAAGTGTACTGTCTTATCATAGATAAGTAACTCGCAAGCCATTGTAAAGCTATGCCCCTTATTCCATAATGCTCTAACTTAGAAAGAAGAATTGAATGGTCAAGTGTGTCAAATGCTTTGCTCAGATCCATAAATACACCAATGACATGCTCGTGAGCAGCGAGTGCACTTGAAACGCGATCATAAAATTTCAGTAGCGCAAGATCTGTAGAACGAGCCCGCCGAAATCCAAATTGATCAGGATTCAATGATTCACATTTATCTAAAAAACTGTAGAGCCTGTTATAAACAATTCGTTCCAAAACTTTAGAAAAGCTAGGCAGTATTGAGATTGGTCTATAGTTAGAAACGACCATCACGTCATCTTTTTTATGAACAGGAATCACCCTTGCCAGTTTGAAAGAAGAAGGAAACACTCCGGTCATCAAAGAGAGATTGCAAATGTGTACAAGAGGCGTTAGAATTGAACCAATGATCTTTTTCAATAAAAATGTACTGATTTCATCATGCCCAGAAGAGTGACTGTTTTTTAGCAATCTCACTACATTGAGAATTTCAATGTAATCCGTTGGTTTTAGAAAAATAGAAGTATTAGATGGTTCATTGAGGTACTGTGTGAAGTTGGTTCCATCTTTATTTATCATCTTGGCTTGATTTAGGCCAACATTGACAAAATAAGTGTTATATGCATTTGCAATATCTTCTGCATTTGTTATTTCTTTATTACCATGAACAATTTTTCCTGGAACTTCATGTTTTCCTTGCTTGCATAAAATATCCTTTACAATTTTCCAGGTAAATGAAATATTGCCATTTGCACTTTCAAACCTCTTAGAGTAAAATAAACGACGTAAACATCATATAATTGATGTTAATTTATTTCTATATTTCTTGTATTTTTCAACATTATCTGGTGATCGTTTTTTCATACTTCTTTTATATAGGACGTTTCTTCTTTTTATCGATCTAAGTATACCTCTAGTAATCCATGGATGATTTCCTTTTCTCTTGTCGTTTAATTGCACATATGGAAAATGTTTATTAAAAAGATAATAAAACTTATTCCAAAATACTTCAAAAGCACTTTCTACATCGTCACAAACTATAACATCATTCCAATTTTCCGAGAGTAAATCTTCATTCAGACAAGAAACATTTTCATCAGTAATTTTACGTTTCTTTTCAATTCGCCTTTTTTGTGTTACATCAGTTTTGTGGTCAAAAAGTAAGCAAAACACAGGTAGATGATCAGATATTTCACAATAAAACAGACCTGATTGAGAAAAGCCTTTAGATGTTTTTACGAAAATATTATCCAACAATGAAGATGAATGATTACTAATTCTGGTTGGTTTATCAATCATTACACTGAATGCATTGGAATCTAGAATATTTCAAAGACGAAGTGAGTTTGGACTATTATTCAATAAATCGATATTAAAATCACCCATAACACAAACAGATTTATTGAAAGAGTTGACAGTTGACATGAGCAATTCTAAATCATTTAAAAAGTCTACCATGTCTGTGCTGGGCGGTCTGTATATAACGCAAACAATAAAATTCTTTTCATTAGGAAGATCAACCTCAATACATAAGAGTTCCGCAGTTTCGTTTTGGAAAGAAATATCATGTCTGGGCTTAAAAGATAAAGAATCCGCGATATACATTAGAAGTCCTCCGCCCCTTCCACTCGATCTGTCTTTACGTATTTGTTTGTAACCTTCTAAGGTATATAAAGGTGGAGATTGAGGATTTAACCATGTTTCGGTAATGCCTATAACTGAGCAATCAAACTGTAATGATGATAACAGGATATTCATATTTTCATTATTCTTACTTAGACTCCGAACATTACAATGTAAGAAACTAAGAAATTGTGTTTGTTGAGGTTGATCCTTTACAGGATTAAACTCATTAGGTACGTAGTACCTACAGTCAATATTTGGTTGTAATTGGTAATCTTCATTAGTCATTTAAGGACGAGAGTCTTGCAGAATTCGATATTTTGGTTGAATATAGTGACAGCATAAGTTGACACTGATTGGGGAGGCAAATTTGCCAAAAGAGCGAAATAAAATAAAAAAAGAAAAGAAACATATGAAATAATAATCATCGTTATGGAGTTTAAGAATGTTAATCGTAAATATTGCCTACTTTATTAACTTGTTGATATCGTCTACTTCAACTTCTTGATATCATCCTTGGTATGGATGATGATCGCAGGTTCCTTCTCATCTTTCCTCACGAATATCTTGCCGTTGACGGTCCACACGAACTTGAAGCCCGCCTTCTTCCTTTCCACATTCACGATTCCGAGCAGCTCTCGGGTAGCGCTTGTCAGGTTCTCGTTAACGTAGAATTTGCTTACACTGTTGTTTTAGTACATGATGGCCTATGGACGTTTTTTTTTTTAAATCGTTACAAATTCATTTTTTGTTTAAACGAAAAGCACATCCACCCCGACGTACGTTATCACTAGCTCTTTCATTGGAGCCCTCATGTCTCATTGACTTTTGAAAGTTCACCCACCGTAATTTTTCAAAATAGGTTGCAAGCTCGCCATTGCCTATAATACACATGTGAAACAAGTCGAACTTTGGACTCAGTCTGCCAAGTGATTGTAAGATTATAGGTCAAGCACACGAAGGATAAGAAGCATGACTTATCAATTATCACTTCTGCTATGTTCATTATGTCCATTTCATCCAACCCCCCCCCCCCCCACCGTAATTTGTCCATTTAGTAAAAGCAAACATTTTGCCGAGTTTAGCAAAAACAAGAATACTCATGACCGGTCAGACAATACAGCCTTTTAGTACGTAACGTATAGTGAATGGGAATGGGCGATGATCCGTCCAGGAGGTAGAGGTCAGTGTTTTGTGCTGGCAATGTTCACGCGAGTGAAAGTGAGACAATCGGAGCAATATGAGTCCTTGTAGGAGGACAGCTCATATATTGCACGGTATGTAATATGGGTAACCATGGTAACTAGTCCTATTTACTGTTGATACATTGATGTATATTTTATATGTATTGTAATTTGTAGTTTTATTTGCATTTTGTGTTGTTTTCTTTAATATGTAATTGTTTATCATTGTATTTTGTATGTTTTAGAGTTTAGAGACTTCCGTGATAAGCGCTTTATAAGCACCGTTTTCATTATTATTATTATTATTATTATTACAAGGTATGATATGGCCTTATACAAATAAAACGCAAAATAGGGGACCTAGCTGGTCCTTTTCTCTCTCATTCAATTCAGTAACTCACACACTATGAACGTATTTCCATGCTTCATCTAAAGTCCAATGAAAACTTCATGTGATGGTTTTAAGCTTGAGTACAGACGCCTTTCGGCTTTATTTATCATTTACAACACCTTGCCCCCCCCCCTTCCAGATGCAGGGCCTAGGTACGTCACTGATCAGAAACTTTAGAAATCTTTTGTGTTTTGCTTTTCAGTATAAGTCTCATGTCATGTAAATTGTCTTATTTTACAGTCTGCTTATAAAAAATGACACTGGCAAATATAGATCGCATTAAATCCCGCCATTAAAAAGCTAACACGAATTACGGACTAGAGAGTGTAATTATTGGAATGCATACTTAGTTGTCTTGTGAAACCGAATAGTAAAACGTAGAAAAGAAGAATAAAAAAAGGATGATACTCGAAAAAAATTGGCCGCGTAAATCCCGCCACTAAGTCAACCCGGGCGAAATTATCAGGGAATAGGAAATGTGTTTTAACAATTATTTAAATCCATTATTATCTGCAACCAAGACCGAAGATGAAGACTTACTTCATGTTTCTAAATATTTGTAGATGTTGGTATACATCTCGTCTCTTTTAATTACGAAGACTTTATGGGTGTGTTTTATACTATGTTTCACCAATTTAAATTGTAAATCCCGTCCCCTATTTCTCTCTCTCTCTCTCTGTCTCTCTCTCTTTCACCCTCTTTCTTTTTGTCTGTCTATCTGTCTCTTTATGTCTCTCTATATGTCTCTGTCTGTCTAATATACCCCCGTCTCTATTTTCGACCCCCCCCCCTCTTTTTCATTCTCTCCTCTATCTTTTAACTCTCATTTCTCATTATCCTCTCCCCTTCCTCTCGCTCTCTCTCTCTCTCTCTATATATATATATATCTCTCTCTCCCTCAATCTCTCCACTCCTATGTTCTCTCTCTCAACTCCCTCTTCCCTTCTAAAAAGTTCTAAAAAAGCTTCTAAAAGTTTCCACAGTTCCCATATTTGATCACTTAATCGAAAGTGCGTTACTATACAAGCACAAAACTAACTTCATAGAGCATGTACAATGCACTGTGTAAGAAAGTTCTACATGTATTACTTATTATACTAGAAGTCACACATATATATCTTATTAAATAAACGAACAAACTAACTCTCAAAATGCATAAGAAAATAAATTGCCATTACCTTATATTTGTAATAAAACCACATTATTGATTTAACAAAGACAACATATTTGCGATACAGGTACATGCATATATGAATTTAGCATTTTGTTTCATTAGAGTAATAGATATACTTCGACATTGAAATGATTTCATTCGATATTAAAACAAAACAAATATACAGTTAAAAAAACGTGAGAGAGCAAGTAATAAAAACAAGAACAAATATATTAGATCAATAAAGAATATCAAGCAGAGATACTTAAGTTGAAATTTAAATGATTATCACAAAAGAAATTACAGTCTACGGGTGTTTTGGTTCTGATTTACTATTTTCATTGAAAGGTATTGCTACTCTATAGGCCTACAGTTGACGACTAAATTGTTCATACCATCACCAAATTTTGTAATTTCTTAAGTATGTGTACAATTGATTTGTCCCGATTTAGATTTCTTGAGAATGTGGCAATTAAAACTTACTTCTAAAAGTATTCAAGATATTCCTCAATTCAACAAGTCCAAGTTTCATTTATGAGTTAATAAAATAAACAAAACATTATTTGTTGTTGTAAATACGAGGGGTATGAATATATTGCTAACTGTATGTCCTTGGGTCGGCCTCCTAAGAAGTAAAGTGGGGGAAATGTCAGAGAAACAAATGACAGAAGTAAAGTTTCTGAGATCATATATCATAGGTTAAAAAAAGATCATTTTACGAAAGAAAAAAGGTGGTTCAATACCCCAAAATTTCTGACAAAAAAAGAGAGAAATAAAGAAGAAGAAAGAGGAGAAAAAAGAGGAGGAGAGGAAGAGAAAAAGAGTATGTCATTAGATTTTGGGATATTGATTTCCACAACAAGAAAGCCGACAAATCGGGGTCTTGGTTCCCAAACCGCCTTTGTACGTTAGGATGTATGTAATTTATATATTAAGTACATGTATGTTTACATTTGTTATGTCAATTGTTGCATTAGAACACCCTCAAAAAAACTCAGATCTTCCCGTGGTGTATAATTATGATCCGTCTATTTGAAGATACTTGATAGGAATCCCTTTATGTAATCCCCGGTCTGGATGGGTGAATCTTCCTGAAAGATATGCGACCCTTCAACCTGGACTACCTTATGATTCGGCCAATCCTTCGTGATCTCCGTGCCCCATTCACTGAATATTCCAGGAGTTGGGACGATGCGAAGCTTTGGGAGATCCTCAGTCCCCTTGATCCAGGCGTGGTAGGCCGTAGCTATGGCGACCGTTTCCTCTGGGCCCTCTCCCTGGATGGGGATTTGACGGGGGAAGGTGAGCAGAGGGCGTCGGTCCTCTCCAGGGTTCTTGAACGGCTCACGGTAAGCGTCCATCTCCTCCTGGCGAAGCGTCCGCTTGATGGCGAGCGGGAGGATGGTTTCTATGAACACGTTCTTCTCTAGGATCATCTCTTCGCCGGCATCCGAGCGGAACGCCAGGAAGATGTCCCGCATAGAGTCGGGGTAGCTGTCCCAAGTCATTGGCTTTAAGACGCCTTCCATGTGGACGATAGCTAAAGAAATGGTGAAAAGTCATACTGTTTAAGTTAACCATCGAAATGTGCCCCTCTGCTTTTTGTCCGTGAGTGTATCTGAAAATATAAAAACGTCTTTCGGGATAGGCTAATGTCCGATAATTTCTCAATAAAAAAGTATCTTAAAATATGATAAAATGTTTACATTTTTTAGCTTGACATCAGCTAAACATCAGGGATTAATTAACCTATTTCTAATAATCATAAAATACAACAGTCTATAGCCAGTTCCATTGACACTGGGGGCCATGAAGGCATATTTAGTTTGAAGACGTGCTTGCGAAGGTGTCGTTGTTTAGTGGTTCACTGGTTTATTCACTTGACTCTCAATCCAAGGGTTGAGAGTCAAATCCCAGCCTATCACTAACTAACGTCCTTTGCCTATACGTTAATCCACATTTACCACTGATCTCCACCCAGGTGTAAATGGGGACCTGGCAATTGATGGGGTAATAGTAGCTACAGAGCCCGCATAAGAGTTGACTATTTATGAATTATAATAAAGTTATTAAAGCGTAAACAATGTTGATACATCGTAATGTAAGATCGTGAAAGCGAGTGAATTACCCACCCTTATGCTTAGTTAAACGAAAAAACTACTTATTATAAATATATATTCGTGAATATTAATGTGTAAGCAGAGTCTGGTTGATGGAATTGAAGATCAGTAGTAAACTTCAAGCATGGTTTAAGATGATAAGATAAAGTATTTTACTTCCTTTTTTCTAGATTTTCTCGAGTTTCTGTTTGAGTGTTCAATGTGGTGATTGATCCATGAAATCACGTTTACCCTCCGCCCCATATTGCTTACCTTCAAGTCTATCTCTGTGCTCACTGCACCAGTGGAGGCCAAGGGCTGTACCCCAGTCGTGACTTACGACGGTTATCTGAAAAATAAACATGTGGAAAGGATTTTTCAACAATAGTAATAATATAATAATAATAATATGTCTTGCTTACCCAGGGTAGCCTCATCAATATTCATACTGTTCTCCTTGAGGGCCCTGCAATCATATTATTACCCTGGTCATCGGATTAAGGCTTACCCGCACACAATGTATGCACATTCTCCACTCCCTGGGGAGCATTCCAGCCAGGCGTCAGTTTTACAAGCGCAGACTTGCTAATCTAAGCACATTAGTTTTCGCATCCTACCGGGTACCATTTAACACCTGGGTGGAGAGTGGCAAATGTAGATCAATATGTTTTATAAGTAGAAGACATTATATTTGTAGATGACAGATTTTTCCTTCGACGTAAAACAAACTTTGCACGTTTCATATAATATGATGTTGTAGGCGTTAGCATATTGTTAGAATCGTCGTTCTTTTAAAAATTATGTTAACTACATGCATTATCAATTGAAATTCATTATTATTAAATATTTTGCTTCAACAGTTAAACAATACCGCTCTCTAAAAGTGACAAAGTATATATAAAATGAGTATCTTAACAAAAAAATAAATTATGTCGACGTATGATACGTCTAACATTGTTAAATAGGCAAAATATTGAATAAACGGAATTGGTCAGTATAGATACACAGGCAGGTCCACGCCCTTCCATCAGAGAGAAAACAAATGGAAACTAGGATATTTGTTTTCAGAAGAAGTACCATCCCGGCCATTCCGAGGTTTTGGGGCCGTTG
>JAVYIG010008473.1:0-89027 GCA_035222895.1 Strongylocentrotus droebachiensis
CTTTTGAGGGATAACACCGGTATCCATTTTCCCCCCAACAAACTGAATATATGATCCTCGTTGAAACTGCAACTACAAGTATCACCAGTGTTTGAATTGACTTGGACGAATATATACGCAGACACTATATACGCGGGCAAAATTACTTCCCCACCACACAAACAGTGTATTGAGTATTAAAAGCCTGTCATGCCCGCCCATTGGATTATACACGAAAGTGTGTGTAAGTGTGTTGTGTGTGTGCACGGGATATGTGTTTTTACCACACACTGCATGCATATGCTTCGCTGTTTTGGAATAGCTAAGTTTACACATGAATTGTTACAGTATTCATGGCTGGGACACCAAGGCGTTTCTTGAGGATTTAGAGTATTGGAATATAAACATCGTGGATTTTAGATTTATTCTGGATTCTTGAAAGGAGCCTGTTACCATTTGCCGCCATGTATCCGCAAACTAGGCATGCAGTAAGTGAAATATTTCATTGTTTTTGATGTGCTAATAAGTTTGCTTGAACGAGTGTTAATGTTGTTTATGAGAGTGCTGTGTAGATGGTGTGTGCGGTGCGCATAGATCTACCATGGCATCAGTGATGTGAGGTGCCCAGGCGCTTCACGTTTCGTTTGCTATGGTCCCATCCATAAAGATTGACTGATACTGTTACAAGTCATCTAACTGTTACTATTTTCATTTGTGATGAATATTCTGTGTAGATGTACTAGTCTAGCTCCGGAAATATACATCCCACTTTTGTCTAGTAATGCACTATGTGGAATTGTAGATCTAGAATATATATTTTTCTCTCTAGATGTGTTAGAGAGTAGACTCTAGAGTAGATTCTAGAATGATGTCTACAACAATTGTAACATATTAACAAAACAAGTTAGACTTCTAACATTAACAAAGTCAAAATAATAATCTTGTCTTTAAGATTCAACAGACCTCGCCAAGCTCAAGGAGCCTCGTAGCAGTATATCTAGATCTGACAATCTTAATGAGGAATGTTATCTTCGACTTAGTCTTTAGATTTGTATGATATCAGGAATTATTATTAGATTATTTAAATACATATAATAGAAATTAACATCTTTTATCCTTCCCCACACACAGACTAAAACCCACGTTGCACGCATGATGTACTACCGATTTTTACCACAACCCTGCGAATAAATTTGTCTCCTGTTTTTCTTTATGTAGACTACATAAACATTATATGTATGATGTATGCCTAGACGTAATGGTTTAGTTTTGGAAAACTTGAAGCAGCACTTACAGAAGAAGAAGAAGGAAATTCATGTTCGCAGATGACTGCCTCCTCTACCTCCAAATCGGGAAGCAACAAGACCATCACATCCTATAAGACGATCTTGCAGCTCTAGATGCATGGGCAAAGAAGTGCTTCAACTCAAAGAATGGCTGAATGGTCCTCTGAATGGATGATTGAGCTCAATACAGACAAGTGCAAGGCCATCCCAGTGTCCAGGAAGAAGAGCCAGATACAACACCAGTACACCCTGAACAACACACCACTGGAAGAAGTCTTATCAACCTAGTACCTTGGCATCACAATCACATCCGACTTGATATGGGCAAACACATCACAAGTATATGACAGAAAGCAAACAACACCCTCGCCTTCCTCAGACAAAATCTCCGGATCAACTCACCAGACCTGAAGAGTACTGCCTACAAAGCTCTAGTAAGACAACTCGTTGAATACAAGTGCCACAGTGTGTGATCCCTCCTCCGCAAACTACATCCATCAAATAGAACTGGTACAAAGACGGGCAGCTAGATTCACCCTTAATCGGTACCACAACACCTCTAGTGTGACCTCCATGCTCCAACAACTTGACTGGACCACACTCAAGCAACGCAAAGAAAATTATAGACTGGTGATGCTGTACAAGCTCCGCAACAACCTGGTAGCACTCAACACAGCACCCTGCATCAACCCTGTCACAAGACTTACCAGGACTGTCCATGCACATAGCTACCAAGTCCCCCGATCAAGAACTGAGCAACATAAGCAGTCCTTCTTTCCCAGGACTGTGAGGAGTTGGAACAACCTGCCATCAGGAACAGTATGTGCCACATGTGGTGGTGGTTAGTGGTGGTTATTTTACCTGACTGCTAAGGAAGCATAAATGCTTGTTAGCTTTAGGTCCTCTCCGAGGGACCTGGTAATGAGGATTAGTGCCTTACCAAAGGGCACTAGCGCATCAACTTGGTTACAAAACCTGATTGCCGAATTACGAGACCACTGCTCTACCAACTGGGTTATCACGCCTTCGTGAATGCCTTCCGTCAATGCCTGAAGGGAGGCCGCAACTAAATAAGTCTTGGTAATTTTTACTTGCACTATGTTAATATCATAGCACCATGCACCTGGCTCTTGTAAGTACACACACACACACACACACACACACACTCATTAGTCTGTAAGAATCTTCAACTGTGAAGGAGGTTGACTTAACCCAAAGAAGCAGAGAAGTGCTACACCATGAGCATCTGCAGCAAGTCTTTCTTCTTTTACCAACTCAGTGGCCACATCCAACATTTTTGTTACTTGGGAGTCACAATCTCAGAGGACTTGAAGTGGGAGAAACATGTTGCCAAGACCACCCAAAAGGCAAACTCGGTCCTATCCCTCCTTCGTGGAAACCTCCACTTCTTTCCTGCAGATATCAAGCAAACAGCCTACACTGCACTTGTAAGATCTCTCCTCGAATATGGTGCTACATCTTGGGATCCGTATTTGCAGAAGGACATCAACAGACTCAAAAACGTCCAAAGAAGAGCAGTTCCAACGTTTGCCTCATCACAGGAAATTATGTGACCAGAGGATGAGGGCTTCAGCTTGTCGAGCTCCATCTACCTAACCTAAAGGAAAGAAGGAAAAACCTCAAACTCACCCTCTTCTTCAAAGTAATAAGGGGCTGGTGCCAGCTCTCCCAATTCAAAATCTGTGCTAAACAATTTGAAAACCGTAATACCTCAAATATCATAGACAGACAAATGACAAACAACAGCAAGTGCTACAATCCCATCAGAGCACAAACTGAAAGTTACAGGAGCTCATACTTTCCATCTATCATCATTGAGTGGAACCATTTGGACGACAACACCATAAACTCCACATCAACCAGCACATTAAGGAAGGCCATTGACAAAGCCTTTTAAGTACCCCTGCGCCCTCTCTTAACCGGTGCTTTATGCCCAGTTATGCCTAGATTACTGCGTAGGAGACTACGGGCTACAATGTTTATGTTTACGTTATCTATGAGCATCGTGCCATTTCTTGTATTGGCCCTTGGGGGCAGGCCGGGGCAAATCCGTACAGAGGCTGTTTGGAGAATGTATGAAAATCATGCAATTTTAATGCAGTAGCCGTGCAGTCTCCACAACCTCTGCACGAAAATCGTATGGAGCCTGTGCTGCTTTTGTGCAGAAGGTGCGGTGACCGTGCAGTCGCCGTGCCGTTTTTGAGCTTTTTAGGCCCCCATGTTGACCAAAAATCGTGCGTTTGCTAAACGATCAGAGCGAGAGGCCTCCGCTCGATGCCTGTGCAGGGATTGTGTAATGCCATCTACGACATGTCTACAGGCTTACAATTTTTCAAATTTGTATAACTTTCAGCGAAACAAAATTGTAATAATAATAATAATACTCAGTTTTTATATAGCGCAAATTACAGTCTGTGAATCCGTACGAATATCTCACGGCCGCCTCCTGCCTCCACACAGAGGCCACACAGAAAAGGGAATACATGCAGGATATAGGCTCTGTAGACTAATCTAGGCATAAGGCCTTGCATCATACAGATCCAGATCCAGAAGAAAGCAGAAAATCTGAGAAGTGTACAGGTGATAGTGTGAATGAAAAATAAAAAAGGGAAAGTTATGAAGTTTTAAAAGTTGCAATCTCTAAAGGTAAGGGCTCTTCAAATTGGCTGATGTACCGGTACATGTAGTGGCCAACAACTTTCCCATTTGTGATATTTTTTGTTCGCAACAATGTACCTTTATCTTTTCATCTACGAGTCCCATCATATTATCCAATTCCTTCTTAATTTACTTGATACATATCCCGATGTTATTGTTGGCTAGGAGTTAACGTGCTGTACATGTGTAGGCCTACTGGGCCATGAATGATGCATGTACTGTACACATACGTAAAAGCATCGCTCACAAAAGTGTGCAATCTCCAAACTCGGCCTGTTGTCTACTTTTACCAGCCATTTCTAGAAATTAGAAACAAATCATGATTATATTCAATTTCTACCTTAAGGAATGATTTATAACTTAAGGAATGATTTATAACTTTCTAGAATTTTCCCCAAATATGAGGATATTTTGTTTATCTTCTATTTTAAAGTGGTTTCATTACTTCCCTTATATTGTCAGTACATATTGAAACTGTATTTATTTGTTTGTATATTTGTAAACCACTGACTTAACACTTAACAGGATTTGGTTTCCTGATGGCTATATCTTCAGACACTAGTCTGTGGTATTTCTTACTTCCTTTGTCTCTGTTATTAGGTTTTTGTTTCACTTTGCCTGGAAATAAATAAATAAATAGAGAGTATCTTGTATGAAAGAAGAATCTGTATTACTTTTCAATAAAAAGATATACGCCCATATTCTGAAGTCCAGTCTAACTTAAACCAGTGTTTAAAGACCGTACTTGTAGTTGTACTGTATTGTATAGTTTAGTTTGAATGGAGATATAGTCTGCTGCTCCTGCACATGCTCAGTATTGGTCATTCTATCTTCAAGAAGACTGAAATTTGACACAAATTAGCATGGTTCTTTGGTTTCTAAGGTACAGTGTATTTAATGCAGAAATGTGATGAGTCTGACAGATCCCTCAGTGAAAGGCACTTGCCGTTGCCATAGTCAACAATCATGCTTCCCTTGCAATGACTTTCTATACCTGTAGCTTCGAAGGTCAAAAGGTCAATGAGCTCTCAGTGAAAAGCCCTGTACACGCAATAACTGTCCATACAGTGTACATGTAGCTTTGAGGTAGGATCACCAGTTCCACAGGTACATCTCTTGAAAGTGCAGGTCAAGTTTAAAAAGGGAAAAATCTTACTAAGGTCAGTGAACTTTCAATGAAAAGCACTGTACATACAATCACTTTCTATGGCTTTGAGCTACATGTACATCAGACACATACCACAGGTAAAGCTCTTTCAGTTATAGGTTAAGTTCGAAAATGGGTCAAAACTGACTAAGGTTGAAAGGTCAATGAAACTTTCATAAAAAGCACTGCAGTACATGCAATAACCTTTCTAATACATGTACATGTAGCTTTGATGATGAGATCAAAGGTTCAAGGCTCAAGGTACAAGATCCATGAAAATTTGTTAAGATGGCGGAGAGAGAGAGATGTAAAACAGACTACCGTAAGATGATATAGATCTGCATTCAAGAAGGGATGCCACCAAATTGCGAAAGATCATGAGAAATCTCGGACAGAACTTCACCTTGGTTTCTTTAAAGCATTTGACTATGTGCTCCCTGGTTGTCTGATGAACAAGCTGCGATCCCTTGGCATTACAGCAATACAGGTAGACTGGAGAAATGGCTTCACTGTTTCCTGACCCATCACAGGCACAGAGTTGTACTGAGTGAAAAGACTTCTCGGTCAGTGCATCTTCAGTAGCTCAACAATTATCCTGCTGTTTTGTGTTTCTGAAACTACCTCAAGCTTAATATCCCGTGCTATTTGGTAGATAAAGACACAATTGGCCTTATACCTAGCTAGAGCTAATTGCCCCCAACTTGTGGGCTAGTTTGCGAAAATAGTCAGCTAATTCAGGAAAAGCTTGCTTCTTTCGTCCTGTCTTCATTAGTTCAAGATGAATTTGATCCCGGCATGCACGACTACCGGCCATTTCCAATTGTTTACGTTTTTTATTAGCTACATGTACGTTAATGCAGTGCGTGTATTAATGATCTTAAGATTTTATTTATGATTTAGGGTAAACAATTGATGACGCATGCTCAATAATGTGGCTGAAGTGCGCATCCCTCAAGCTCAAGCCTGAATCTTTAGCTTCTGCTTCAGCCGGCGGATAATCTCCAGCTCAAAAAATGATCTTTTTATTGTTTCAGCTCGAGCTGATGCAGAGTGCCTCAGGATAGTGTTCTCAGTCCCACTGTCTTTGTTGCACACATGTATATATTCATTAACAACATACATGCACCCGAGGTGGTAAACATCATTGTAAAGATTGATACATGTAGGTAGACAACACCAAACAGAGAGATTATATCAGACTGAAGAATGGTTGTAACCGCCTACAGGTAGGCTTAGAAGACCTAACACAATGGAAGTAGAAGTTGCAGGTTCAGTTCAATACAACAAAGTGTAGATCTCTACACGTGTATACTGTAGGACAGCAGACTCTGTATTATCAATACCACCTTGATGGTCTGAGTATTAAAGGAAACCTAACCCCAAGAATTTTGTTCATATTCAACGCTGTACATGTATTGTTGGTAAGGGGTTTTGCCCACAAGAATCTGCGGGGTTTTACTTGTGCGTGCAAAAACTTTTTTTTAATTTTTTACTGCACTCAAGAGGAACTGTGTGACTTGACATGTGCTACTTTTCCAGTCTCTGCAATGCCTTTAATGAGTCTAATGATTTAAAATGTTTATAACCAAAGATTTATTCTTATCTATCTATTCAGACACCCCATCAACCTGGGCAGCCATTCAAATTCACAATTCCAGAGTCATGTGATCGAATCAAGGAAGAGTTCAGCTTCTTACAGGCACAGTATCATACGTAAGTATTTATATTGAAGTCCATTGCCTATTCAGGGCAGTTTCAGTCAATACAGAATGACATTCAGAGAGCACTTTCAATTTCGAAATAAATACATTAAGGACATTAGGGATGTATGATGTGGCTTTTACTATACAATCTGGTAGTAGTGTTGCGTGGCTCGGCGTGCTGGCCAAATTATCTACCAATTATCTAGTTCAGTATCGTCTGCATAAAACGTCTCATGAGTTTTTATAAGTAGCAATTATACGTTCTAAAGGAGATGTCTATATAGACTTAATAAGATTAGGACAAGTGCGAAATAGATGAATCATACATATTGTATCAACGGAAAGCTTATTAGCCATACATGTGTAGATTACAATAATCATATAATATTGACTGGCCTTGAGGGCAATATATTCAGTATCTCCTGAAATAAACACTGTAAGCCAGTCAATATTATAATTATTACCTATATTCTCCAGAAACCTAAATCAAAGCTGTACTTCATGGTTAATAATGCAAATTTGTTCAAACCTTATAGATACATTGGGATCTATAATTGCGACTCTTGACATCATTGACACATTTATCTGTTGTTTTTTTACTTTGGAGAATATTCTTATCTGAGTAAACTGACATCAAGGTGATCATTTTTTAGTATTCGTTGTTTTGATTTTGCTGCTGATTTTTGTGGGGCAATGTCGTAGTTTGAGAAATATGCACATGATGGCTTTTAATACACTCAGGTGTGTTGGCAAACGCATGACTGCTCTTGTCAACACAGCTAATTGTATGGAAAGCCATCATAATGAAATTCCTTGTTGCTTCAAGCATGGCTACATATACAAATACATGTACATGTACTGCTACCAAAATAATATGTTTTAGAAATTACATTTGAAAAGTTGTGAAGCCAAGATATGACTGATGAATGATACAGTAGGTAGGTGTTGATGACGATAACTCTAACACTTTACTAAAGTCCCACCGTTGACGTATAAAAGACTCAGTGACACCCTTTGTGCTGATACCAAACGATGAATGCGGTTCAACCTTTAATGAAATAAACAGAACACAGTCATAAGCATTGCGTAATATAAATGCCAATGAACATAGATAAGCTGATCAACTAATATTACATCCTTGCTGTATATAATATACACATTCACTCTCCTTCATGAAATATACATGAGCCTATACATATTCATGAGCTTGACCCTGCATTGACCCCTATAACCTGACCTACTTTCTGTCATAGTAGTATACCCCAAATCTGTCTACCCGGCCAATTGCCATTATAAGACACCAAATTAGCTAGATTATAATCACACAGAGTTTTCCTCAAATTCTTATTAAACCTGTTATAATACCAGGTCAGTCATCATATTTAACTCAACACTGTTTACTTTCACTAACAGCACCCTCGCATGTCTATTCATGCGCTACACAACATACACTGGCACAACGTGAGCTTCGTGCATTAACTCCAACTTTCTAACTCAGATTTAGCCCATTCATATTCCTCCATTTTCATATCTTACAGTTTCAACAAGAAAGAAAACATTTAATTTCAATAATCTTAGGTCGACTTCTACTTACAACATTGGGCTTGTGTGTAAACTGACAAATAACGGTGAACTTCAGTACCAAACAACACGACTTGACAAACGTGTTTCAGCTCCTGAACCAAAACAACTTCGCCCTCAACGGCCCTGCTCAGAAATACGAATAAACTCTCGCTTCTGACGTCACAATGCCCATTGATGTAAATAATACAAAATATCTCTAAACTAGAGATAACATCCCGGCCCCTTAAATGCGAAGTTTTAAAAACTGAACATTTACCCTCTAAATCTAAATCAAAATTCACGACAATCATAAATGTCGTACTTTCCTTGAAATGATTTTACACCTTTAAATCCAGGATTTTAAATTCTAGCCTCAAAATGTTATAATTTGTCTGCAATATCCAATACTTCTTCTTACCGGTAATATAAAAACCCTTTACATAACTCTATTACTGACAAATAGCGTGGTTAAAGGGAATCTGTCTGATTCAACTACAAAAATGTCAAACTGTATGAAAATATGATTACTCATCAATACAACCTGAAATGATTTTTTACATAAACCAACAATTTCTTAGCTGAGCACTGTCAACATGAAACAATGACACTTCTATATAATCTGCATACTTGCATAGTCTCCTTGTGAAATATCTGATTCAATGCACACATAAAGTGCTCACTATCTGAATGTGCAACGTGACAATGCAAAAATAATTTATCTCAAGACATCACTATTAAATGTCAAGAAATAATGAAAAGGCATTCAATCTCCAAATTCTCTCGCTATACTGTACTGTACTGCCAAAGGTGCTTTAAATATCGTAAATAATGTCAATTCCAATTAAACCCTTTGACTGACACACGCACAAAAGGCATCATTTATTTGGACAATTGCGAATCTTTGAGTGCTAAACTTTCCTTTATCGTTGAATGCATTTTCACACATGGATGAATTCATGGAAATATGAAAGGATGTACACAAGCAAAATACAAAGTTTACAAGATGCTGAAGATAGTCTGCAAGTTCTGCGAGTTCAGATCAAAGTTTATCATAAAGGTCACAGGGTCTGAAAGTTCTGAGATTTCTAAATTATCTCTTCGCTGTGATAAATGTACACCATTCAGCTTCACAATGAAACGTTCTGAACTTGTATGACATTGTCTATCTGGTCAGCGATATATACGCAAAGGGCTAGACGATTGCAGGTGAAACGCGAAAATAACACATTGGTCCA
The DNA here is from genome assembly GCA_035222895.1 of Strongylocentrotus droebachiensis. Classification (NCBI taxonomy): domain Eukaryota; kingdom Metazoa; phylum Echinodermata; class Echinoidea; order Camarodonta; family Strongylocentrotidae; genus Strongylocentrotus; species Strongylocentrotus droebachiensis. Next base: position 9,593 of record JAVYIG010008473.1, read on the forward strand.
AGGTCAAATACGCGAAATTTTTCTGATCCCAGGTCAAATACGCAAAATTCTTCTGATCCAAGGTCAAATACGCGAACAAATATCCCTCATCCGGATTTGAACGTTGAACAACTATGAGAACTTAGTGAATGGTCACATTCGTAGTAGAAACTATTTCTCATTTCAAACAAATATGAGACTTCTTGCTTCACAAATATAATTTCGCGTAAAAAATATCCCTCATCCGGATTTGAACGTTGAACTATGAGAATTTAGTGAATGATCACATTCGTAGTAGAAACTATTTCTCATTTCAAAACAAATATAATACTTCTTGCTTCACAAATATAATTTTGCGTAATTTTCTGGTACTTTGGTATCACATGCTCCAGGCAATCTTGTGGTATTCATATCATCGAAAAATCAACAAACTTTCACGTTTGACTTAGACCTTACACTTGTGACTTTTCCACGGATTCAAGCAAGCACAATTTCTGAACAGGTCGCGTCAAGGCTCCTGTGACTGTTTTCACCTTTGCTGAACGAACCAGCTTATCCTTGCTTGGATAGATCTCGATGACTCTACCCAACATCCATTTGTTACGCGGCATGTCATCCATGATGAGGACTACGTCGTCCACAGCGATATTTCTATTTTCATCCAGCCACTTCTGACGCTGCTGCAATGTTGGCAGGTACTCTTTCATCCATCTCTTCCAGAACACGTCGGCCATATGTTGCACTTGTCTCCACCTTTTACGCGAGTAGAGGTCGCTCTGGTCAAACACACCTGGTGGTAGCTCAGCATTGGGCCTCATCAGTAGCAAGTGGTTTGCTGTCAGTGGTTCTGGATCCCTCATGTCTGTAGACACCACCGTGAGCGGCCGTCCGTTGATGATCGATTCTACCTTGCACATCAGCGTAGGTAGACCCTCATCGTCGAGTACTTGCAGCTTCATAACACCATTCATCACTTTTCTTGTTGTCCGTATCTGTCTTTCCCATGCACCTCCTGCATGAGATGCTGTTGGGGTGTTGAATCGCCAATCGATTCCCCTTTGGAGGAGATTCGCATGGATTTTCTGCTGATTCCACCGTTTTCCTCCTTCTCTCAGCTCACGCTCAGCACCTACGAAGTTGGTGCCATTGTCACATCTGATCAGCTCTGGCCTTCCTCTACGAGAGATGGATCTCTCCAAGGCGTTCAAAAATGAGTCTGTGTTCATGGTATGTAGGATCTCAATATGGACCGCTCGTATGACTAGGCACGTGAAAATACAGCCGTACCTCTTTAGCCGACTTCTACCCTGTTTTACAAAGAACGGCCCAAAACAATCAACTCCAACGTGGCTAAAGGGTGGTTTTCCTGGTGTCACCCTGTCTGCAGGTAGATCAGCCATTTTCTGTCCCACTGGAGCTGCTGCTTGACGTTTACATGTGAAACATTCATTCAGGACTTTACGGACTGTTGGTCTTCCTCTGACTATCCAGTATCGTTGCCTGATTAGAGATAGTACGTACTCCTTGCCTGAATGACCAGACAAAATGTGATAATGTCTCACTAATAGCTGTACAACATGATGATTATATGGCAGGATCATAGGGTGTTTTGCCTGTTCCTCTAACGGTGCATTTCTTAGACGTCCTCCGACATGCATTAGACCCTTGCCTGTGAATTTGACATTTAGCTTCGAGAGTGGACTGGACTTTGCGATGCGAGAGGGCGACGTTCCTCCTGCAGTCAAATTATGCTGTAACACCTTGTACTCTGCAGTGTAGCTCTGACGCTGAACGTACCGAATAACTGCTTCTTCAGCTACAGCAATATCACCTGTCCTAAGTGGCCCTTTGACATCACAGGTGTTCCCTTGAACCTTGCTCTGCAAATGCTGTCTCACTCGCAAGATCCATGCAACTGCTTTCTTTAATCTGTACCATGAGGAGTAGTGCTCTAGCAGCCGGTCCACAGCATTGGATTGATCTGCTTCAGTACTAAACACTTGAATACCCTTCTTCTGTTTAACTTCTGGGTCATTCTCATCAATGGGTGCAGTTGTAGTTGGGTCCTGTGGCCAACTACTCTCAGCTTGGCAAATGAACTCTGGTCCAACCAGCCACCTGATGTTAGTTTTCAAGTCTTCTGCCCCAATACCCCTTGACACATCATCTGCTGGATTGGAGCTAGTGTCAACATGGTGCCACTGACTGGGTTCTGAGTGGTCTCGGATGACCGCTATCCTATTTGCGACGAAGGTGTTAAACCTTTTTTCTTCGTTTCTAATGTACTGCAGCACAATCGTGCTGTCAGTCCAGAATACTGACCGCACGATTGGTAGCTCTAATTCCCTTCTCAGCATTGAGTCCAGCTTTACTGAGAGAGTCGCTGCCATAAGCTCTAGTCGGGGGATGGTTACTCTCTTTATTGGTGTGAGATGCGACTTTGCAACTAGCAGGCTGCTATGTGCCAGGCCATCACCATTCTTCATTACTATGTATGATGCTGACCCATACGCCCTCTCCGATGCGTCTGAGAAATGATGTAACTCATACTCAGTTACTTCTCCAAAGTCATGAGGCTTGATGCATCTATTCACCTTGAAATCTGCCATCTTGGGTAACTCATCAATCCACTCATCCCATTGGCGTCTTTCTGCGTCTGGAATCTTGTCGTCCCATCCAAGATTCATTCTCGTTAGTTCTTGCAGTATCATTTTTGCCTTCAAGACAAATGGGCTGGCATAGCCAAGAGGGTCGTACACTGAAGATATCACACTCAGCAGCCCACGTCGAGTTCGAGGCTTGTCTCTGGGGGTGAACTTGTACAGGAAGCTATCCATCTCTACATCCCAAGTAATGCCTAGGGCCCTTTCAACAGGAAGGGCATCATGAGTGAGGTCTAGCCCTTTAGCATTTTTCGATCGATCTTCTTTGGGTACAGACTCTAAGACCCTTGGTCTGTTGCTCAGCCACTTGGTCAAGTTGAAGCCTCCTTTCGTCAGGCCTTCTTTCAGGCTAGCTGCCAGTCTCACGGCATTCTCCTCGTTGTTCACCGAGACCAGACAATCATCAACATAGAAGCTTCTATGTATCGCTCTTCCTGCTTCTGGAGTGAAGGCATCTGGATGGTCTGCAGCTGTTTGATGGAGGGCAAAGTTACAACAACTTGGGCTCCATGTACCGCCAAAGAGATGAACACACATTCGGTACATTTTGGGCTGTCTCTCCAAGTCACCTCCTGGCCACCACAGGAATCTCATGACGTCTCTCTCAGTTAGGGGGACTCTCACTTGATGAAACATTCCCTCAATGTCCGCCATGAGTGCCACTGGTTGCTGACGGAATCGAACAAGTACTCCTAGCAGGTTATTAGTAAGGTCCGGCCCCTGTAGCACTACGTCATTCAGAGACACTCCTTGGCACTTAGAGGCACAATCAAAGACAATTCTAACCTTGTCCGGCTTCTTGTCTGTCATCACTGGATGGTGAGGAAGGTACCAGACATTACCACTGTCAGGCTTACAATCTTGAGGGACTTCTTCCGCATACTTCTTATCAAGAAGTTGGGTCATGACATCAGCATATTTGGCGTGCAGTTTCCCATCTCTCACCAATCTCCTCTTAAGAGACTGTAGCCTTTGCTCTGCTAAGTGACGGTTATTAGGAAGGCAGGACTTTCTCTCCCTGAAAGGTATGGACAGCTGGTAGTGCCCATCTACCTCCTGTATGGAGTCTCTCCATACTTGTAATGCTCTCTTGTCCTCCACCGACATGCCCTTCGAGTTATCAGCTAGATGCTCCGTGCCTTCCATCTTCCAGAACTTGGTTACCTGTTCATCCAATACCATATCTTGAGCAATGAAATGGGATGATGGTTGATTGCTTGGATGCTGCTGCTGATTTACTGGCCCATTCAGAGTCCATCCCAACACTGTGCGTACGGCATACACTTCCCTTGGTGGACCGAATCTAACTTCTAATGGCTGTAAGGCCTCTGGAGTATCCTGTCCTATTAAGAGCTCAACCTCATGACTTGTAGTGGGAAATTCCAAATCCTTAAGATGTTCCCAATTCTGCACATCTGTGGTGGTAGCAACATTGTTGCTGCTAACATTGATCTCCTTCTTTGTATATACGCATGGCAGCTCTAATTCTTCATGGGTGGAAGGATTCCTGATCTTGAGGCCAACTGCCTTACATTCTATGAAGCTACTTGACTTTTCCAACGTTGAAATTGATAAGACCTTCCTTTTTCCCTTGGCACCAAGTTTTTCAGCTAGTTTCTCTGTGCAGAAAGAACTTGTTGATCCAGAGTCCAATAATGCAAAGGTATGAACTGTCAAAGATCCATCAACAGCTCTGACCTCTACCGGAACAATAGGTAGAGCAATCTTGACATTTGTGGCAGCACTGGTGCTCTCTGCAAAGGAGGTCTGCACATCTACCGGTGGCTCCGCTGTATCGGAGTCTTTCTGTACCACTCTTTCAGTTGGGAAATGAAGGAACCTGGTGTGTTTTCTATTACATCCCTTCACGGAACAAGTCCGATTTAGAAAGCACTTGTGGCTTTGGTGGCCTGCCTTCAGGCAATTGTAACACAGACGGTAATCTCTTGCTAGCTTGAAACGTTCTTCTACTTTAAGTTCTTTAAATTGATTGCAGGAAAAGAGATCATGTTCTTCACTGCAAACTACACATTGCTTTACTTCCTCGTCATTTTGGCCAACGTTAATTCCATGAGAGGAAAAAGATCTCCCTCCCCGGGACACTGCCCCTTTAGATCCTTGAGCTTCCTTCTTTCGGTCATCGAATAACCCTCCAAACACTGGGTCATTGACTTCTTCGGCAGCTTCGAGGACCAACTGCACCAAGTCAGACAAATCGGGTGATCTTCCTCGGTGTCGGATGCCCTTCACCACCTTCAACCATCTGCTCCTCAGGAAATATGGGAGCCTCTCCACCATCTTTACCAGTTCACGTTGACCCCCGATCTCCTGCATGAGATCGAGTGCACTGAGGGTCTCCTCACAGATTTTCAACTCATCTGCATAGCTCTGTAATCCCTTGATGTCGTTAGGTCTTATAGCAGGTCCATTTACAACCTTGGAGATCCATGCTTCTCCAATCTTGAACTTACTACCATAGCGTTCCGATAGTAGTTTTCTTGCCCTTCTATATCCTAAAGAGGGTTCCACCATCAAGCAGCTCTTGATGATGGTCTTGACCTGATCTGTACAACACTGGAACAGCTTCATGAGCTTTGTCCCTTCCTGAAGTGAGGACCCTCCGATCAAGTTGTCGAAAGATGTTACAAACTCATGGTAGTGAAGAGGATTGCCATCAAACTTCATAACCTCTGCACTCGACAAACTTATGGCCTCTAACAGACGCTGCTGTTGAACTTGAATCTCTAACTGATTGTTCATGTGGAGACTGGTATTGGAAAGAGACTTTGTCTGAGCCGAATCCTCATGAACCGGGTAGGCGATTGTTGAATCCAGATCCTTCGGCCCATGGATCGTAGGTGGGTTCACACGCTGCTGTGTGTGAGATAACATCTGACCTTCATTTCCAGCAGGTTTGGATGCATTCAGATCTGACTGGATGGGAGAAGGAATGTTGTCCTTCAGTTCTTGACCTATAGAGGGGGCCTCTCCTTGAACTTGATGGCCAGCTTTATGCTGGCTGACGCTAGTAATAACACTTCCTTTGTTATGACGACTTACATGTGAAGAACTCTCCTCTTCATAAAGACTGCTGTAAACATACTCTTCAGCCTTGGCGATATCCAGCTTGGTCTGTAGCTCCATCTGGATTTTCTTCTGTTTCAGCTTGAGCATCTCGATATCCAACTCTTGCTGTCGACGTAAACCTTCAGCCTCCGCCGTCAATGCTGCACTTCTTGCCATGGCCTTGGCACGTAAACGAGAGCTGGAACTAGAAGATGCACTGCCTGCAGACTTAACGATGCTTCCACACTGACTGACCGAGTCTTCTGGATTGACATCGGGCAAAGTCTTGGGCTCTACAACACTCATCTTGAAAGGGCGACGCGTTCAATCCAAAGGACCCTTGTTGTTGAACTGTTGATGACGATAACTCTAACACTTTACTAAAGTCCCACCGTTGACGTATAAAAGACTCAGTGACACCCTTTGTGCTGATACCAAACGATGAATGCGGTTCAACCTTTAATGAAATAAACAGAACACAGTCATAAGCATTGCGTAATATAAATGCCAATGAACATAGATAAGCTGATCAACTAATATTACATCCTTGCTGTATATAATATACACATTCACTCTCCTTCATGAAATATACATGAGCCTATACATATTCATGAGCTTGACCCTGCATTGACCCCTATAACCTGACCTACTTTCTGTCATAGTAGTATACCCCAAATCTGTCTACCCGGCCAATTGCCATTATAAGACACCAAATTAGCTAGATTATAATCACACAGAGTTTTCCTCAAATTCTTATTAAACCTGTTATAATACCAGGTCAGTCATCATATTTAACTCAACACTGTTTACTTTCACTAACAGCACCCTCGCATGTCTATTCATGCGCTACACAACATACACTGGCACAACGTGAGCTTCGTGCATTAACTCCAACTTTCTAACTCAGATTTAGCCCATTCATATTCCTCCATTTTCATATCTTACAGTTTCAACAAGAAAGAAAACATTTAATTTCAATAATCTTAGGTCGACTTCTACTTACAACATTGGGCTTGTGTGTAAACTGACAAATAACGGTGAACTTCAGTACCAAACAACACGACTTGACAAACGTGTTTCAGCTCCTGAACCAAAACAACTTCGCCCTCAACGGCCCTGCTCAGAAATACGAATAAACTCTCGCTTCTGACGTCACAATGCCCATTGATGTAAATAATACAAAATATCTCTAAACTAGAGATAACAGTAGGTATTCTTTCAAATCCAAATATGTTAACGGAAGATTGTTGTTCACGAACAAAAATCACAATTTTGTTCGTACACAGATCACAATAAAGAAGGAAATTCCATATTTCACACATAATTAAAATGTGAAATTCAATTTTTTGAAAGAATTCTTTGCCTCTCTTGGGGAAATTTTGATTTAAGCGTTACAACCACTTTTCCTTTAAGCGTTACAACCACTTTTCCTTTGTCATCAACCTTCATAAAAATTCACAATGGAAGGCAGCTTTCAATTAGTCTAGATAGGCACTACAAATCTATCATTTTGATTTATCGCAATGTGTATTTACAACTTTAAAAACATTGGAGCAGCTTTGACCATACGTAGCCATAATAATATCACCATTTTGTAGCTGTGAACATTTTAATAAAACTTGGTTCAAGAATACATCTTTACAGGAAGACAACTGAATAGAGTTTGGGGTTGTCTGGTTAAATTTATGTCAAAGGTCTGATTAAGGTCACAAAGGTCATTTTAAATTACATACATTCTAGGCTCTTTATTCTCATTGTGTTATATTTCAAGTACCATTTGAGCCATGAATTGAATTTTGGCAGAGTTATCTATTGGAGATGCAGTCGTATTTGTCTTGTACAGAAATATAAAAGTTGAAATCTGTGTTAAAATAGGGGTTTGCAGGGATTTTTTTTTGGAAGGGTATCTTTTTAAGATTGCTAAAGCATAAAAATATAACTTTAGAACAAAATTAGTACAAGTTCCATGTATTACTTACCAGTAGTTGTTTTGAAATTGTTGTTAAGATATTGTTGTCAAGTGTGTTATTAGAAATTTGTCAATTTGATACTTTCACTTTTATTGAAAGTTTGCCACAATTGGTATCAATTATTGATTTCAACAATACATATTAATTAATCATGGCACGCAAGTTTCAACATTCATGAGTGTGAATTCAAAATGTCTTATTTTTGTTTTCAAATTATGAAATTTTGAATGGTTGCATCACCTTGCATGTACAGTACATATTCATGTAACTTCACTGCAATTCCTTTTACATTCTTAGGGTTCATTTTGTTTGGAATTGTATATCACCAATTATGTTTTTCAAAAAATAAATTTTTCCTCATTTGTATTTTATTCACCAGGTTAAAAATGGATTGTGAAAAATTAGCTCAGGAGAAAACAGAAATGCAAAGACATTATGTGATGGTAAGTCTATTCATTAAGCTGTACATATGGATTTAACTAGCTGATGTTAATGGTTTGTTGAGAATTGAATTACATTGAAAAAGTAAAAGGATTTGTATTTCAAATTAGGATGATAAAATTGAATGGACATACATTTACATGAATTTGAACATGTACATGTATGTAGCGGCAATAAAAGACATCTAGAATGCAAAATGCATAATAAACTTTACATATTCTCGGTAAAGTTGGTAAATTGAAAGTTGTTATTTGACAAATCTGAATGAAATGTACATGTTGACACAGGTCTATGTACATGTACATGTATGTACAAAATTTTCACCTCATTGAATGTGTTTGCCAATCTGTTGTAATCCTACAATTTGTTATATGGCTAATGAAGGGTATGGTCTTCCTTACAATTTGTTTTCAGTGTATGCCTCCCCTAAAAAGAGAAATGTAACTGACACAATGTTCTTTGTCATTTTTCCTTTTTCCTTGTAAGTGTACATGCAGACAAAGTGAGGAAGATAAATGCGCTTTAATACAAGGCCATGATTTTGTGGTTCTTTTACATACAAAGGGTTTAAAATGTAGCTTCCTGCTACAATAAACCTTCAGTTATAGTCATCAAGTTTTTCACCTCATGAACACGTGATCAAGAGAATACATGTAGTATCATCAGGCTTGGCGCAAAATAAGTCCCCCCAATTTGTTTTTTAAATCAGTAATTTCATTTACTTTTATAGACTTTTGTGTTAAAGAAAATTTTGTTTGAAATATCTTCAAAGTGGATTTCCCCCCTACTTTTGCACATCATGATGTTTCCATACCCTACCCAATTCAATCTAAATCTAAATACCGGTAAAGACAAATTTGAACCTTGTTTGGCCAATAATAGGCTACTCTACAGTTGATGCAAAACATCCCTATGACTTCAGCTACGCAAAAATTATGCAAAAATGATTTGAAATATAAAATCGTGATTTAAATATAACAAATTGTGATTTGAATTTTTTTAAAACTATCATTATTATTTTTTTAAATCACGATTTTGTCCAACCTTGAGAATCATGCAATCCAATGTTACCATACATTACTAAAAAGAAAACTCTGATAAGAGTCAGGTTTGCGAGTTCAAACTTTTGATCACTTTATTTCATAACTGTCGCCAGGAACTGAAAGATTTGAATAAACGTGTTGCCCTTTAATTAGTATGGAGATTTGACATCACATGAACTCAAACAACACATCAACACCTAAAGCAAACCAGAGTGTTGTCTCATGAAACCATCAAAAGTACAAGATCAACGACACACAGATGTACATGTAGATGCTGTTGTTTGACTTTTGTGCTAAGTGTTTGACAAGACAAGTGATAACTCCCCCTACAAAAGATTTGTCGTGACTCCAAACCTGTCATATCTTTTTTAGAACACCATCACAAGTCATCTAAAAGTTAGTTTATGGGCAGAGGGAAAAAATGTAAAATGAAATTTTATTACGAAAAATTATCTCTTGATCTTTAAAGTCTCACTTTATTGAACAGTTCTTACTGGTGTAATGACATTATTCAAGCATGTAAACTGTTAAAATGTTTTAATGTCTTGACGGGTAAATGAGATTAATATTATTTGTCCATACATCGGTCTACCATATAAAAGAAGCCAAAGACGGGAGTCTGTAATTACAGACCCATGAGAATGAAAAGTTTTGCAAATTCAATTTTGAGCGTTGATATCTCTCTTTGTTATAATATTATCATACTTAACAAACTACTATGTACTTAATTACTACTTTAGCAACTGTGGTCATGCTTGAAGGATCAAGAAATCTGCGCATGACGGCTTTCCACACAAACAGCAATGTTGAGGATAGCAGTCATGCATTTATCCAACACTGTTAGAAATATTTCATTTCTGATTCCTCCATACATGTATATGTATACATGTACAACAGTGAACAGGACTGTTTTTTAACTTAAAATTCAATGATATGTGTTTACAATGCATGTCACAACCCTATAGTAATTTTTGCAGTGTGTTTGCAATATTTTGTTACATGTACAGGGTATGATTCTTTACATTTTTATCCTTTCATTCATACAGTACTATGAGATGTCATACGGACTCAATGTTGAAATGCACAAACAGGTGAGGGTTAAACTTTACCATCCTTATATTTTTTTCTTTACTTCAATGTTACATACATGTATATGCAGAGAACCATGTAAGTTTACTCATGATTTTTAATTTGTGCTGGAGGCATTATGTTTTTGGGGGTTGCAATTCAGTCCATCCATCCATCTGTCCTGAACACTGTCTTATTGCAATATCTCAAGAACCATTTAAGAGTTAAAGACACAAACTAAAAACCTGAAGACATGTAATTTAAACTTCTTAAGTATCTAGAAGCATTTGTAAGTTATGTCTCTGCCCACTAAAGATGGTGCTCGAGGCATCACATTCTGGGGTTGTCTGTTAATCTATCTGGCTTGTCTCAAGAACCATTGAGACATGAACTTCAAACTTGTTGGAAGTATTTATCTCAATAGGGAGATGACTTGATGACATTTGGGAGTTCGTACTGTACAGTACACTGGTGAGAGAACATAAAGGCCAATTTCCATAAAATTACATTTTTTAGCCTCATTCTTTCAGGATCTCAAGATTAATTTCATCAATAAAGTTCAAACTTTGTACTGAAATATGTATCACTATGTAGAAATTATGAACTAATTAGATTTGGGGGTTATTACTGTATGTGTACATGTACATGGATGTCAAGGCCCAAAGGTCACAACAGGCAGGCTACATGCATTTGTACACATATTTAGCCCCAGTACGATTAAGTATCTCAACCCTTGTAAAAACATCACTGTAAAAACATCACATTCATCTTGCTCATTTTTTTGTTTACAGACAGAAATAGCGAAACGGTTGAATGCCATCTGTGCTCAGATCATCCCATTTTTATCACAAGAGGTGAGTTTCTTAGCTGCTTCCCTATTTATGTTAATTTCTATATGGAATGTTGTGAATCTTGCAAGGTAATATACTTTGTAGCTATTTTATGGTATATACATGTACATGTAATGTATTTGATTTCCAGAAACACAAAAAGCATAACAATAATAAAAAATACAAGAATATGAGGTTCAAGGACAAAAGAAAAGAAACTCTCAGCTAATACCTTGAAATCACCTTAACTCGTGTAAAGGGCTCTCCTCATTAGCTGATGTTAAAAATACATGTTCGAGGACTTGGATTAAAACATGGAAGTTATCAATAGAACAAATTATGACTGTAATATCCTGTGTATACGCCACACTTTTTCATCCAAGAAAACATGAAAAATTGTGGTGTGCCTTATACACAGAAACAAGATTCTGTGGTTTGTGGCACATGCCGGGACATTTGTTAAATGCTGGATGCACTGTTCTTAATACACAGTGTGTACCGGTATCAATTAAAGTGCATGTTTTGAAAGTATACCCCAAAATTATCTGCATAATTTTTAGAAATGAAATTATGGTTGGGGTCTATTCAATTGGGTGACACTAAAAGTATTGCCAATATTTCACGCTTGAGTGAGCACTGGCTACTTTCGAATGAATACTCACGAAAATTGGTTTGCTAAAAAATGTCTCAGTCTTTGATTAGATCAAAATGCAAATCAGGCAGTTGTGTAGTGCATGTGTTCTGTAAACTATCAATAATAAATTTGAACAATCATTCGATCTTCAACCCTGTTCCTTGCTGCGCATACCCCGTATGGCATATTCAGAAATTGATGAACGAGAGGAACAGAATCCTCCCGAGACAGGGGTTCTGTAAATGTATCTGGGGCTCTGGGCAGCTCCTTTCTTGTACCCTGTAGCAAGTTTCACAGCAATTTTATCCTAGCCCTTCAAGGAGAAGCTACACCATCTTCATTCTTCACCAATTGCTACTGTAGATGTCCCACTGCCTATACCACCACCTCCATCATTACAGGTGATGTCTTTCTAGCACAGATCATCTGCATCAGTACCCCTTATTGTCTGGATAGTGTTGGAATGATTGAATTCAGGGACAGGAAGAAATCCTGACATTAACATGTTTTCTTCTGTAAAGTCACAAGACCCAAGAACAAGGTGTTGCATACAACTGTAGTAAATTATAGATTTAGGAAAGGAAACATATTTACTGACAACATTAATGCTTTGTTTTCTTCAATGAAACATGGATGTGAAAGATTAACTGGCATTACACTGCATATAATATATTTTAAGGTAATTTCAATTCATTAAACAAAAATCAGAGTGTCTAACTATTAAACAGCCCTGGGCTTGCATGTATGAGGGAAACCTGTCAACCTACAGAGCCTATAATGCTCCTCCATCCCGTTTATATTCCCTCTTTCGTGAATGCACTCTACCGAGCCACAATGTCAGGAAATCTACTATCATACCCTGATCCAAAAAGGCAGAACAAAATATGATAATAACGGTGTTGCGAATGCAAAGCAGACCAATATTGATCAGCCCCCAGTCTAGCATCAATGCAAAACCTAGAGATAAGGGGAAAAAGACTTGTTGAATGATAAACCGAAGGGAATTAATGTGAGCCATCCACGAATCCCCCCACAGCCAATGTGAAACAAAAAAAGGAAAAAGGCTGGGGGAAGGAATAGAGCAAAAAAATACCGCATTCCTAGGGGAGAAGAGGGTGATACTCATACACCTGCCACTACACACAAGAGATGCATCACATGCCCCCTCCTTGCTTCCAAACTCAAAGGAGCTGGGAGATCGGATTATCCAAGCTCTCCAATCCATTCTCCCCCATCTTCTCGCAAAGGGATTCATGATCTAATCCTCCATGTGGGCAATGAGTAGAACCCATGCCGAGAGGTCTGCACAGTCTCTTTCCCACCCTAAACCAGACACACTAGACCAAGCAGATGTAAGCATGAGCCCACAGGAGAGAGGAAACACAACGAGCCCTCCCGAGACATTGAACTAGGGATTATGCAACATATAAGAAGCAAGATAGGCAGAGTCAGGAGTCCCAGCCCTTGGAGAGGAGATATTTCTATCATCGGTGACTCTGATTCTGAATTCGGATATCATTGACCAGTTCCTTTTGAGAGAAGAATTACATGTAGGGGGACTCCTCTGATTATAGCAGCTTGCTTTCTCTTCTTCAATCTCTACAATCAGCGCAGGAAGCATTGTTGTCAGACATGTACAAAACACTGCATGCACAGTAGCAACAATCAGGAATGAAGTCGGTATTCTCTATTAGATCTCACTACTGCCGATAAAACTTTCTATAAACTATCGGTTTCCTTAGAATATTTTATACATTATTTGTCATTAAATTGTTGGATTAGGGAATTATTTGTATGTACTCATTTCTTCACGTTACAATTTCAGATCGATTAAAACATACAAACTGCAAAATTGTAAATCTGAATTAACTGAATTTAGGCAAACACATAGTGAAGACACAGTAGCATTCATTTCATTTCTTTTACTTTTTCAGCATCAACAACAAGTAGCAGCTGCAGTAGAACGAGCGAAGCAAGTTACGATGACAGAACTAAATGCCATCATTGGGGTGAGTCTATTCGTACAATATAATATTCTGTGTGTTGTGGAGTTAAACTGTGCTGATATCAGCTTAACACATCCCTGACATTTGATTGGACTTAATCACATGTCCCAATAGAGATGGGTACATGGTAAATAACATTGGGACAACCACAGAACCCTGGGGAACACCAATATCTGCTACATGGACAGATGATTCTATTAACCCATTCCGACTTTCTGCTGTCTACACTTTAATTATGAGAACATGATAGAATGATAAAACAAATAATAACATGAGAAAAGATAGAAAGAGGTCAAAAATGTTGATGAGTGTGAATACAAAGGAACCATACCCCTGGAACGGACTAGTGGATCGATCTAGCATAGAGCCGTAGCAATCCAACGAAGAGAGTGAGAATGGGGTCTACTCTTAGGCCATATGTACCCCTGCACCACAAAACCATCAAAAAGTCGTTAGAAAAGACTTTATAGTTTAGGGTTGATTCTGATAGAAGAGATTCTCAGCTTTAAACAAATATGTTACTCATCCCAATAGAATAGAATGTTACTTTAAAGAAAAGGGTGATTGAAGTCTGTTGTCCAAATAACCAAGTTAATATGCAAGGTCTACAAAATACTGCCAAATTTCGAAATTTTGTAGAAAAAAGTATACTCTTTCAGGAAATGCTGAAAACTAAAATGTTACCATCCTGACCAAAAACACCTTTATTGAGCTCTAACTGAAAACCACACTATTTGACTTTTATTGTAGTTTTGTGGTGCGGGGGTCTCAAGCACCCACCCTAATTCTTAAGACCCTCAATCCCTCCACCCCCCCCCCCCCCCAAAAAAAAAAAATAAAAAAAATAGATATACATATATTCTCATAGAACCACTAGTGGGAGCATGTACCCCTCCACCCAATTTTTTTTTTGGTGGTCATTTTGTGTGTCGGAACAAATGGGAAAGTTGCCCGCCACAACATCACAGAGACACTACTGATTCAGTTTAATTTGAAGAGTCTATACCTAAAGTGATTACAATTTTTTGAATTTTTTGACCAATTTCCTTTACTTTATTTTTCTGCTTTAAAGGATTTTCTAAAAGCCCTGTTATGGTCAAATCAATTACTATTTCAATCTGTTTTAGCTTTAAACTTAAAACCTACTAGTAGTATGCACATCACTGTAGGAAGACAAGTGATCACATCATGGGATTGTAAGGTCAGAGGTCAAAGGTCTTTCAGAACAGTGGACATGTCGGGAGAGGATTTCTGACCTCATTGTGATATTTCAAGAATAATTCAAGCCATGAACTTGACTGAATTTAGGTGTACAGGCATATTGGAGATGCAGTTTGCAATTGCCTTGTTATCCTATACTACTTTTGTACATGTATCTTGGACTTGTAAGTCACATAGGAGCCTCTAAGAACTTTCCATGTTTAGGATGAACATTCTGTTCAATATATTTACAGGCTTTAACAAAATGCTGATTTCATTTACTTCATTTAACTACCAACACTTATCTCTTTTTATTTTTCTTTTACAGCAGCAGTCTGCATTCCCACACTTCTCAGTAAGTATTTGAAAATCATAACATGGTTCAAGAAATCACACCGCACAACACAAATCATTTATTTCATGCAGAAACTAAATGTGTAGATGAATCTTTGGGGGAAAAGTTTAGTTGATAATTATTTTAATGTTAATCATGAGATACGGCCCCAATTGGATTGCCTCATTGTTTAATAAACTTGTTTATGTGAATTTGATATCTTTGTATATACATGCATACTGGCCAACTTCTTCAGAATATTCTGATTTTCTGAAATTTTAGGACCTAAACATTTTGGAACTCGATTTCTCAAAATTCTGAATGTCCATTTTTATTTTTATTTTTTTATTATTTTTTTAAAGCCAAATGTGGAGAGCAACCTATCGGGCCCTGTCCACGCATCCTTAATGGTCAGTTAATTGTAAATATAATATGTACTAATAACTATCAAACTTGGGTTAGCCAGAACCCATCATTTCATTGTGTTTCATATTTAAAAATGTTTCAGCTTGTACTCCATACATGTAGGTGCGCTGCCCCTTGACCACATTGGGGTCGGCGCCCTCAGACCCCCGTTAAGGGTATAGATTTGTTCAAAATGTTGGCTGGTATGTTCATGTACACGGATATTGAGTGACAGCAATGAGTGGTTGCATTGATGCCATTATGATTAATAGCAGTATACAGTATGTCTCTGTAGCTCAGAACCCTAAATTATCTGATATGGCTTGCAAACTTAATAGATTTATTCAGACTGCTAGACCATTCCAAAACTCACTAAATCCTGGCCAATCCTTTCAGTGGAATTGTTTGATGTGGGATATAATAACGTTATACAGTTAACCACCCAATGTAAAAGTATTTTTTGGTATCTCAAGAATGAAATGTAAACCGGCTATATTAGGGCCTTTGTTGAATACTTCATAGATGTAAGCTTCAATATGTACTATTCTCAAGAACTATATATCTGGAGAAAAGAAAAGAATTTTTTTTTTTTTTCTCTCGTAACCGGTAAAACAAATACAAAATCTGGTAAGAGTATGAATAATTCAGTCGCTAAAATCTATGTGTAATAATTCTTTGATGAGCATTTTGTTAAATACCATCCTCCTTCTTGTATTCTACTTTCAGGGTCAAGCAGCAATGCAGCATCCTCTTCCCCATGCACATGCTCCTCCAGTACCTATGCCACCTCATCCCGGAATGCCTGGGATACCTAGCAGTATGTCCTCTGGTCTCTTACAGCTCTCCAGTGCTATCGCTGCCCAAGCACCATCGCTATCATCGTCTAAAGAGGATAAAGGTACGATGCATCTTAGGGCCAGAACAAGACTGTATTCTGTATACCGTAACGAGTTTTACAGTACAGTCACACCTGTCTATAGCGACCGCCCAAGGGAAACACAAAAAGTGGTCTTTGTAGACAGGTTCCTTTGGTACATGTTTCAATGAGAACCATTTTCGTGGTAAACAAAAAAATGCAGTCTTTGTAGCCAGGTGGTCACTAAAGCAGGTTTGACTGCACTTGTATCAAGTAATGATGAAGATAGACATAAACAAAGTTGGTAATACAAACAAATGAAGATGTAAGAAATATTGAAATATGTTGGTTGGTGGTGCAAAGTTTACCTCAAATATTATGAACAGCAAAATGTATAAGAAATAAAAATATACCATGGAAGATATTGCAGGATCCTTTTATATGCATTTGCCGAAAGAATTTCGAAATCTTCTCTTTTATCTCTCTGATCAACACTTACTTTGTGTTATTTCTGAAGCATCTACGTGGATGATTCAGTCTCTTGACTATTGGAGTAGTTAAAAGTATGTGACACCATTTCCCCTCTTGGCATTCTTTGCACTGAACTTAAATCAATATTTTGGAAAAGGAAATGTATGATCAAGTGTATGATGTCCCAGTTATTTTTTTTTTCTCTCTCTCTCTCCCTCGACACAGTAAGAACCAATAATGAAGTGCATGGCTAATATGAATGCATTTATATTACCATCAATTTATAGTTTCCTTTGTATTTTTACACTATTTATCTTAAAAAATAAATTTAAAAATAGAGAACCATGTTTTGGGGTTGTCTGTCTCTCAGTCTGTCTGTTTGATCTGCTTTCTCAGTATTGTGATATCTCAAGAACCATTTGAGGTATCAACCTATCACTATGTGTCACCTTATAGGGTCATTTGCTAAAAATTTCTTGCAGTAAGTAGGTCAAACCTTTTTTTTTAAAGGTCAATAAGTGATAACTGTGAGGTTTTAGACTTATGTATGAATCATATAATCATAAAAATAATTTTGATGGGTGTAAGTCCACTAGTATGCAGTATCAAACAGAGGTAAAGTAAACCTAGTTTAGAGACAGGTCATACGATTTTAGTGAGTGTGAAAATTGATACAACATTACATGTAGTATCTAATGGTAAAAACTGAATGTAAGCGGATGCATAATGGAGATGCAGTCACATTTGTCTTGTGTCTATCTCTCTTTATCACACATCCAATCATTCATGTTATGTGTTGATATACTCTTAAGATGCATGATCATATGTATAATCAATTGAGAGATATATTTGAACTTTCATTGTAATAATTTTTTTTTTTTTAATCGAAATGTTAGTAAAGAGAGAAAGATAGTTTTTCCACCTTCTTAATGTTCCTAATTGCTTTGTATTTTTCTCTCCACATCTTTCAAAAACAGGTCCAGATCATAGGGTGAGTATTAGGCAATGCCTTCTTTTATACAATAAGTGTAAATGTACAGTATGTCTGGTCAAATCCTGGCCGTCCAACGTTCATGTTATCGTTATATCTCCCCACATTTGAGCCTTGAATTTCAAACTTGGTAAAAGTATTTGTCATTATAGGAAGACAAATGATTAGGTTTGAGTGTAAGTACTTAGTAGGTTTGGAGCAATTTAAATCACTTCCATTGGCTTGTGTGTTAAAGATTTTTTTTGCTGAAATGTCTCCTTGAAAGTGGATTATCCCTTAATTTTGCACAATATCATTTATTTTGTTGTAAATACAAAGCCTTTTTGTTGAATGGAAGCCCCTTGAAGAGGAGATATGCCACCTTTTTATGCTAAGAACCCACTGCACCGTTAATGAATAGTGGCAGTGGGAGTAGGGTAAAACCCCTGTGTAGTGGTCCAACTGCACATCCCCAATTAGTAATACCAGGAAGTGGGAATTTCACAAGTCTGCTTTTTAGATTTGTCTCCTTTCTTTCAGAATTTTTTGTTATTAAGGAAGGATTTTCCTTTGTTCTCCTTCAAGGATTCAATAGAACCTCACCCCCTTCGATACTGTAGAGTTCAAAGTGAAAATGTATAAACGTGTCAAGGTGGTGTCTTGATGCCCCACTACTGTTTGTCATCTGTATGTCAATATTTTGGGAGTGGCCACTTACTTAATAGCCTGGCCTTCTGCTGATATGTCAGTCACCCTGATGATTGATATATATCCAATGCAAGTTTACAAGAAGACATCTTGCACAAAACACTTGTAGCTCAAGCTCCAGGCTCAGAAGCTTACCGATCATACATGCTTTACGGTGATACATACACAAGGTCATAGATTAATCATCTTCTTAATCTCAATATTTCCGTCCTGTACTGCTACAGTATTTTGATTCCCTTTTTACTATACTTCCTTGTCACCATTGCCTTGTGTGGCTGAACATTTGCAGTTAGGTTACACCCCTCTGATCTGATCCTTGGGGATCAAAGTCAGATTTGTAATCATGCCATCTCGGTAAAGCACATCAATTAATGTCAATGACAAAGTTTCAAATTTGACACCCCTCCCCAGTGAATAGGGTTAACCAAATCAAATTAGGCAAGCTTGACCATGAAGTCATATAAGGTCATTGATGTACAAGGATGACTTATTGAGTAAAAAATAAAAATAAAAATAATCAAGCCATGTAGGGACAAAGACTCCTAACCACATCCATTGCCTGTACAGCGCTGTGGTTATTTCATGTTAGAGTTCAATTCTACACTGCTATCTGAACCTAACCAAACAGTGGTTGACGATGGCTTGGGACACAACTTGGGCATTAAATGTTTATATAAAAGACCTCGAAAGCAATTATTTCATTCTAGCTTTTCATAACAGATTTAGATGGTGATTTAGATAATATAATGGATTTAAATGATGATATCACAAATTTTAGTTAAATCTCCAGAAATATTTGGGCTACCATGACAAGTTTAGTATCAAGAATGATTTGAGCTTTGAACTTTAAACTTAATATCAGTATCCATCACCTTAGTGAGCGAAGTGGATTTGGATAAAATAAGGTCAAAAGTCAAAGTTCATTAAGTCGATTTTACATTGAAGTGTTCTGCCTATTAAACCCTGTTATGACCAAATCAATAATTATTTGAAGCTATTTTAGCTGGGAACTTAAAACCTGTATTCCTTGTAAATCGAGAACTCATAATACACATCAGAATGTTATTACATATTTGAGGACACACATTTCTGTAGAAGTATAGCATCCAGAGAACGATAATGAAATCTGCATAACCGAGGACCTACTTTTTCTGTAGAAATAGAGCACCTAAATAAATGTATCCCTATATGAAAGGGCCTCAAATTCTGAATAATTTACAGTGTTTTCAAACAGAGGACGTCCTTGTTTTTTTGGCGAAAGGTCGTTAAAGTGAAGGTACAGTTCTAACGAGTGTCCTCGCCTCCTCGGTACCTACCCACATGCATGTTTCTGGTGTAAATCAAGGACTCGTATGTGTACATCAGTACCAATATGTTTACTGTTGAGTGTTCATTTATTTTTGTGACAGAACTCCATCTCTCCAATGGAACGTATGGAGCGTGTTTCAGATAAGTACCGTAACTCAGATCATGGTGAGAGCAGCAGTAAAAACATGCCAAAGCGGAAAAGAGAGGAAAAGGATTCAGGGGTAAGTTTCATCTTTATTATTCAAGACCTTTTAGAAAGAAGATGTGAGACTGATAGCATCGTTGATAAGAAGCTACACAAAAATGACTTGGAATAGTTATTTTGTGATTTTAATACAATTGAAATTATATAGAATGATCTAATTAACACTGTTGTTGAACTTTAATGATAGAAGTACACTCTACATGTACTATATAGCAACAACAAATCCCCCCCCCCCCAAGTCTTCTTCAAAATTTAAGTTTAGAAGTTTAATGGAAATGTGTGTAGGTTTAATATCACATATATCCAAGAAAAATTAAGAAGTAAAAACAAAGCTGTGGCTTCATATCTAACTTTACCAATCATCAAAATGTAGATCGAAAACAGTAGATGAACATTTACATGCAGGTTCACTGTCAAATACAACAAATCTTCTTTGATGGTATGACCTTGGCCAACACTTAAATTGTCATATTTAAGAATGAAATGTAATTAATCTTTAAATCCTCCCCCTTTTTATCCCCCCCCCCCCCCCCCCATTTTTCTCTTCCCTGACTCTGGTATCCTTTCAGGAAAGTGATTGTGACAAGAGTGATGACAATCTCATTGTTGATGTTGCAAATGAGGTGAGTTCCTAGTTCCAGAGTACTTCCTCTATAGCTTATGATTGACATGTATATTAGATCTACATATTGATCTAGATGATAACATCAAATAGAACGTATGAATACTGACAGACAATGGAATAAATTGATGAAATTGATGAAGTAAGAGCAAACATGTCCATGCAAAATACAATGGAATTGAGTGATTTAATCAACCTGAGCATAAGCTGCGATCAATCGCAACTGCTTATAAGACAGGGCCCAGATATCCATAGTAATGGTGACGTGTCAAGGCTACCATGCTATAGAAGGTCATGGCAATAAATTTGATGAAATAGTTGTTTGGAAACTCAGAAGTTGTGAAAGTACCTCATATATTAGTTTATATATTGTACAATTGATTGGTAGATATCTATTGCCAGGTTCATAATATTTTTTTTCAAAGTTGAAAAATTCTTTGCCAATGTCATTCCATAAGGCTTAGCATTTCCCAAGATTACATTTTGTGGCAATTTTATTTTGATATTGAAACAAAGTGAAGTTACAGGGGATTAAAGACAAATCGCATTGTTTATTGTTTTGTATTAGAATCCTCCGTCACCGGCTCCCAATGGTAGTCAAATGTCACCGAGAGAAAGAGAAAGAGAAAGAGAAAATGCTATGGACAAACACAGGGCAAAGAAAGAGAGATCCAGCACGCCCAACAGTATTGCATCAAGTGCCAGTTCACCACAATCCAAACCTAGAGAGGTAAGAATCAACTCACTGACTTTTATCTGTGTGTAGTGGTGGTTATTTTAACTGACTGCTAAGAAAGCATAAATGCTTGTTAGTAAGCAACCAGTGGACCGGGGGCTTTAGGTCCTCTCCGAGGGACCTGGTAATGAGGATTAATGCTTTACCAAAGGGCACTAGCGCCTTGGTTTTGAACCCAGGTCGCCAGATTACGAGACTGCTGTTTTACCAACTGAGCTATCGCGCCTCCTCGTTTACCACTATACAAACCTAGATAGGTTTAGACTCATTTCACTATCATCAAAAAAAAAATGCTGGCACAAGTGACCAAACCAGTAACCACCTCATTCAGCGAGGGATGTTGTTGTTGGTTTTTTTTCAGAGGGGGGGGGGGGGGGGGGGGGGGGTAGGTTGCCTTTTTAACGCATGAATGCCTCCTGAAACGCTTTGCAAATATTTAACTGGTGTCACCTTGAATGCTGATGTCTACTCTTCAGTTTGTTACCAAATTGTTCTAGCGCCACAAATCTGATGACAAGTAAACTTTGGATAATTGTGAAAAATCAGTTTTGATTACAGGTGTAGGGAAGACTCGACTCACTGGCAACAATTTATGTTCATTCGAATCAAAAAGAGAATATCACTAATCAAATTCTTTTTCTTCTATTGTTTATAACATATAGAGCTAATGTGTATTTGAATAATATGTTTATTATATTTTTTTTGTAACAGAACGAAAATGATAAGCGGAGTTCCCCTGCCCCACCAAAGTCAGAGACACCCACTAGCAGTGGAGCTGCTACTCCAGGTTCAAGCAGCAGTGCACAGGGTATCAAGCCTCCAGTAAACAAAGTACCTCCAAGTATAGGTAAGTAGAAAGTGTACAGGTTTTAAACAGGGTACCACTAAGCCTAGGTAGGTTCAAGCAGCAGTGTACAGGGTATAAACAGGGTACCACCAAGTCTAGGTAGGTTCTAGGAGCAGTGTACAGGGTATAATCAGGGTACCACCAAGTCTAGGTAGGTTCTAGAAAGAGTGTACAGGGTATAAACACGGTACCACCAAGTCTAGGTAGGTTCTAGAAAGAGTGTACAGGGTATAAACACGGTACCACCAAGTCTAGGTAGGTTATACCAACAGTGTACAGGGTATAAACAGGGTACCACCAAGTCTAGGTAGGTTATACCAACAGTGTACAGGGTATAAACAGGGTACCACCAAGTCTAGGTAGGTTATACCAACAGTGTACAGGGTATAAACAGGGTACCACCAAGTCTAGGTAGGTTATACCAACAGTGTACAGGGTATAAACAGGGTACCACCAAGTCTAGGTAGGTTCTAGGAGCAGTGTACAGGGTATAAGCAGGGTACCACCAAGTCTAGGTAGGTTATACCAACAGTGTACAGGGTATAAACAGGGTACCACCAAGTCTAGGTAGGTTCTAGGAGCAGTGTACAGGGTATAAGCAGGGTACCACCAAGTCTAGGTAGGTTCTTGAAAGAGTGTACAGGGTATAAACAGGGTACCACCAAGTCTAGGTAGGTTCTAGGAGCAGTGTACAGGGTATAAGCAGGGTACCACCAAGTCTAGGTAGGTTATACGAACAGTGTACATGGTATAAACAGGGTACCACCAAGTCTAGGTAGGTTCTAGGAGCAGTGTACAGGGTATAAGCAGGGTACCACCAAGTCTATGTAGGTTATACGAACAGTGTACAGGGTATAAACAGGGTACCACCAAGTCTAGGTAGGTTATACGAACAGTGTACATGGTATAAACAGGGTACCACCAAGTCTATGTAGGTTATACGAACAGTGTACATGGTATAAACAGGGTACCACCAAGTCTAGGTAGGTTCTAGAAAGAGTGTACAGGGTATAAGCAGGGTACCACCAAGTCTATGTAGGTTATACGAACAGTGTACAGGGTATAAACAGGGTACCACCAAGTCTAGGTAGGTTCTAGAAAGAGTGTACAGGGTATAAGCAGGGTACCACCAAGTCTACGTAGGTTATACGAACAGTGTACATGGTATAAACAGGGTACCACCAAGTCTACGTAGGTTATACGAACAGTGTACATGGTATAAACAGGGTACCCCCAAGTCTAGGTAGGTTATACGAACAGTGTACAAGGTATAAACAGGGTACTTCGAAGTATAGGTTTAAGTATAATAATGATGATGATGATGATTTATTGTAAGGTAATATTTGATTGTAATATCAATGTTTTGTTATCAGGCCCTAGTGGAGTCAACCACGACCTCAATCCATATATGCCTCCTGGAATGCCAAGCAACCTGTCCCCGGGAGCATTGGGTCCCTACAGACATCCTATGGTATGTATATCTGCAACAAACCCTCCCTTGTGACACTTGGTTTGTACTTATACTCTACCTTTGTACATCAGCTATACATATAAAAACAATAGTTTTCCTTGGCAAACAATGCTCTAGATATCCATAATATCTCACAGAAATAGTGATATTTGAGGAGTTACGAATGCGTGGATATCGAGTTCAGCTAGCCATCATTTTGATACAAGACATTTTCCTGAAGATGGCAGCAGAGAGGAGAAATATCACATGATCTAGCCAGACATCATTTTGATATGAGCATATATTCGTAACTCCCCAAATATCATTATTTCTGTGAGATCTTATGGATATCTATGGCATAGTCCATCACCATCACATTTGTATGGTCTTTTCTTGAGATATTGGTAACATGAAAAGGTACATGTATTAAAGTTGCCCTTGAGTTCACTTTGCAAAAGTCATCGTGATGTATCAGGAGGCCAAATGGATGGTACAGAAATTAAACTGTATCCAATGTCACTATAAGACTAAATGATATTTAGACCAAACAGTTATTAGGCCAAATGATGATTAGACCATATGGTTATTAGACGAAATGGATATGGACCAAATATAGGTTAATATATATTTTTCAATAGTGTGGGAACTTTCAACTTTCACTAAATCACATCAACGAGAATGGCTTTGATATGTAATTTATGATTTCATGATTGCCTTTTCCAATACCCTGTTTGTAGGTGAAAGTAAAATATAATATACATGTTTAGTGCTGTTGTTGTCACATTTTGCACAACTTAAGGATTCTATTTGTCTTTGTTTGTTACCAGTTTAATCCAGGTCCTGTGCCCTTTGACCCCCATGCACATACAAGAATTTCATCTATACCAGGCATACCTGGAGGCAAACCGTAAGTATAATATGCCGTTTACACCACTTTTAAAGGATGTTTTTTATTTGTAATGTTTTGGCAAGAATGAATCTCATACAAAACTATGAAACACTGCAGCAAATTAAATGGATTTCAGCAATTCATATGTGATCCACAACCTACAAGCACTGCTTTTTAGTGGATCCCCCCCCCCCATTTCCTCAGAAATTAAGAAATTCTTGTAGTAATTTTTATTATGTGCAAAGTTTATTTGTATAGTTTCTTGAAAAAATGAATTATGTATGAAATCAAATGTAATATTTACCTTTCTGTTGGAAATGAAATAAATATGAATATGAACATTACAATCTATAATCTATTGCTGCTAGTTTACTACGGAGTTTCAAGCATTAAAGTAGGTTTTTACCGCATGCAGTGTATATGTTTGTGTATACAATACTGCTTACAGCACAACAAGTGCAAGAGAGGCAGAGACAGAGAGACAGACAGAGCACAAGAGTGAGAGAAATTAATAAACCTAATACAAAAATAAAAGAAAGAATGAATGAAAATGAATTATGATAGTTTTATTCTATCTATTAACTTTTGAAACTTCATATTTAATTCTTTAGTTTGAAAATGTATGGTATCATAGTGTGTAAATGACTGGAACTAGATAAATATTGATTTATTTGTCTTCCCTACAGTGCGTACTCATTTCACGTGAGTGCAGACGGTAAAATGCAACCTGTACCATTCCCTCATGATGCTTTAATTGGTCCCGGGATTCCTCGTCATGCACGGCAAATAAATACTCTCAATCATGGAGAGGTGGTTTGTGCTGTGACCATCAGTAACCCAACTAGACATGTCTACACGGGAGGCAAGGTAGGCTGGCTGGCTGGCTCACAATATCTCACTTAGTTTCATGTACAGTGAAACCTGTCTATAAAGACCACCAAAGGGAGACAAGACATGTAGTCTTTATAGGCAGGTGATCTTTATGTACAGGTTCTTTTAGTACATGTTTCAATGAGAAACCATTTTCAAGGGAAACCTAGTACGTGGTCTTTGTAGACAGGTGGTCTTTCTATACAGGTGGTCACTAAAGCAGGTTTGACTGTATTACATATTTATCTGACTATGGGCTTTGGCTCAATCCACACAACCCCCTTCCCACTTGTACTGGAGGATTCTCTCCTAGTATATATTGTTGATTCTATAAGGTTTGTGTCCAATTTTCTCTGAATGATTCATCCACACTTCAATTTTACAAGATTCATTGTATAGCTATATGAACAAATGCATTTCTGTACTAGACTTTTTCTTCTCTTCTAGTCTGAATGTTTTAAAACAAAATTGTTTGAAGAAAATTGCTAATGGCCGAGCAGATGTTTGAACTCTGTAAAAAAAATCCGGGTCCACTTCTATTATAAACGTACAAAAGCTGGGCTTGGCAAAATTGAACATTTAATTTCAAATTCCTTATTTAATTCTGGAGAACAAATTCACATACCTGTTAAAACGAGCATAAAACAGGTAAAATAATACTTTCTCCATTTGCTTCGTTCACATAATTCCTTCTCCTATTAAACAAATAATGACAAATTATGTCATTACAGTTATGTTGATGTGTTTTGATATGTTTTTGTTGTAGGGTTGTGTGAAGGTGTGGGATATCAGTCAGTCAGGTAATAGAAGTCCAGTATCTCAACTAGACTGTCTAAATCGAGATAACTACATCCGATCCTGCAAGCTACTACCTGATGGAAGAACGCTCCTGGTTGGAGGCGAAGCCAGTACTCTATCCATATGGGATTTAGCAGCAGTAAGTAGTTTCTACCTCCAATTTTTTTCTGAAGCATTTATTTTTTCATTTAATTATAAGTATACATGGTCATTGATAATGTTCTGGGCCTCCAATTGATCAGAGCTGTGGGCATGAAATTGGCTAAATACATTATAGTCAAAGCAGTGGTTTGATATACTGATATTCAAGTGTTATAAGTTGTATTTAAAGCTTAATAGGGAAATAAATATTAATTTTCAAAGTTAATACAAAAAATATATGACTGTAAAAGGATTATAACGTTGGTCCTATATTCTTATAAACTTTGGTTTGAGAAATGTGCAAGGTGAAAATAGAGACATATACCAGTGTCATAAAATGCAGTAATTGAGAATATGCAGCAAAATTTGTAAAAACGGTGTCAAATCCTCCTTCGGTTCATTACCCCCCAAAAATTCAATCAAGTGAGGTCTGAGAGCAGATATAGATGAGATGTTTTGACTTGTTTGTATTGTTCAGGCTACACCTCGTATTAAAGCAGAGCTGACATCCAGTGCTCCAGCCTGCTATGCTTTGGCTATCAGCCCTGATTCCAAGGTTTGCTTCTCCTGCTGTAGTGATGGTAACATTGCTGTATGGGATCTTCACAACCAAACGCTTGTCAGGTAAGTCTCCTCTTTCTCTCCATTGTTGAAAGTTAAGGAAATTATTGATTATTTGCACTTTGTCATAGTCTTTTTTTATTGTTTGATGTTTATGTGCTACTCAGTTTTTTAGAAATTTTATATGACTGAACTTTGATGAGTTCATAAGAGTTCAACAATCTGTTTAATCAAGTGTTTCAAGTGGCCTAAAAAACATCTTACTTGGTAACAATCTTTACAATACTCTTACTTGGTTATGTTTAAAGGAAGAATATATAGCTTTCGTTAGTCCAGACGCACACAACACCATTTGTATTTCTTGTGCAGGCAGAGTTGATTCGATTTAAGTCACTGTGATTTAATTCATGATTTTAAATTGTGATTTAGGCCGTCCCATTAAAAAATGATATTCAGAGATTTAAATCACTTCCAAAGACTTGTGAGTTAAAGAAAATGTTTGTTTGAAATATCTCAAAAAGTGATCTTTATCTTGGCTGAGGTTGCCTGTGGGCAGAACTGTTTGTTAGTTGACTTCACCCACTAGCAGTCAAAGAGAGGTCAAGAGTGAATGCCAGACTGACTGAAGTCCTCTCTAGTGACAATGCATTGTACTTTTGTCAGAACACATGACATATTCTTAATATTTCTATTTTTCTCACACAACCCTTGCAGGCAATTTCAGGGCCACACGGATGGAGCAAGCTGCATTGATATATCACCTGATGGTTCAAAGTTATGGACAGGGGGTCTGGACAACACTGTAAGATCATGGGATCTCAGAGAGGTTAGTAACATTTTTAGTTCAGTGCAAGGAAAATACAATTTGTGTCTTGATTATAAATTCTTTGTTTGGTCTTATTCCAATCATCAGTCTTCCAGCTCATATCACTATGAATTACATTGGCAAATGAATGTATCCTTTCAAGCTCAGTAATGTAAGACGCATTTCAAATGAGAAAGTCTCATTCGTTGACAGATGTTAGAGAGGACCAAATAGTGTAAGAGTATATTAAGAAAAGGAGGCATGGAAAGCTAGTTTGAATCAGATACCATATCATGTTTGGGAATTTTCCAAATGTTATCCTGTAATATTTTCTTCATACTGCTGAACCCTTTACCCTAAGCATGTGAACTTATTTTGTTTCCTTTTTTTTTAATACTTTCTTTGTTTATTTGATTTTATACAACTTGCTATTTAGTCTACTTTAGTTATGGGATGAAATAATTTAAATCAGTGGAGATTTTTATGCCAAGGCATATTGGAGACATAGTCTTGTTTGTTGTGTTTTCCTTAGCTTTAGAAATTTGTATGTCAATCAATATTCATGTGAGGCCTCATAGGATTGTGTGATAGGTCTCATGGCAAACGCCAATTATGTTACATGAGAACTCTACTCTTTCTATTGAATGATTTAATATCATAGGCCGTATCTCTTTGATTTACATGTTATTTTTGTTTGTTTTACAGGGAAGACAACTGCAGCAACATGACTTCACATCTCAGATATTTTCTTTGGGATACTGTCCTTCAGGAGAATGGCTTGCTGTTGGGTGAGTTTGTCACAGTAAACATGACATATTCTGTCAAAAGTACTATTAACAGGCCTAATAAAAACCCGATTTAAATCGGTTTCCTGATTTTTTTTGTTGATTTTTCCTGATTTTTTTCTTCCCGATTTAAAACCAGATTTTTTTTCTTCTTCCCTCTTTTATCTTGATTTTACCGATTTCCCTGTTAGTTTCTCTAATATTCCATATTTTGCCCTATTTTTTTCCCAATTTTCTTACTCGAAAGGGGGGAATGTTGTTCGATGCCATTGTTTCCCCACGAATCCTCTTCTCTTTTTTTTAATCAAGGGGGGTCGGGGTTGAGGGGAAAACAAAAACCTTTTTTTTTTTAGTGCTCACTATCACCCCTGTATTAAGCGTTGGGGGACTAATCATTCAAGTTATGTGGGCAGCAAGACAGATATGAAAACAAAATTGAAATAAAAAGAAAGTCCTTCTCATAGCGCAAAACAGGTTTGATTTTATAGATATTTTTCAAAAGCACATTGAAGAAAGAAATCAATGTGTTTTTAATTTGAAGAGTTTCAACATTTTAAGCTGAACATTCATATTATTATGGACTTGATGTAATTACCTTGGCCAACTTTGAGTCCACTTTCTTCTCAGTTGATTCAATCGATAATATTAGATAGCTCTTACAGATAAAAAGAATTGATTGGTGCATAACTTGTTACTTGATATCGATTGCAAGGATCGTAATTAGCATATTGCCCTCCCGGTTTGATGGCAATTTTGACCATATGTTCAAATGAGAATATTTTTGTGTCAAACAGTGTCCAAGCAACCCTGCGCTTATGAACCCCATACACATTGTTTGCATTGTATATAGCCGCATGTATTAAACGTGAAAGGCTGGACTGCTCGAGTAAAAAACAAGGCATGAGATCGCAATTTTATGTAACAAAACTGTAAAAAGGCTATCTAATATAACAGATAATGACTGGAAGGGGGGTTGATATACATTCTTTGGACTGCCAAGGGAGTTATTTTTTCCATCGTGATCATAATATCACTTCGGCGATCGAAAAAATTATATAGTACACACCCTACTAAGCCAATATCTGGATATGATCGCAAGACAAGATTTGAGATCTTTTTTAGTAGCCTTTTGATACATTGCCATTCATTTACAACAAATCCTACAGCTGCAGGAAAGATTTTAGATCCATGAGCACTTTTATTCCAAAACAATTAAAGTCTCTGAAGGTCTTGTACTTGGCTTGTCAGTGTCTGAAGACACATGGGGCTTTGTACTTGAACTCTGAAATTGTTATATAGTCCCAGATGCTTGCTTTACCGTATGTGTCATGCTGTCTGAAAACTAAGTCTCAGCAGGTCCATATATATATATATATATATATATGTATATTATTGATATTGATCTACATTTTGCCACACTTGACCCAGGGGAGGTAAATAAGTACCTGGTAGGATTATTCCTTGAATGCACTGTGCGCTGATTACAGCTGATTACAGGGTAATAATTTCCAAAGCTCCTTGGAAGCGCATAGAGACGTTATATAATGTCATATGTGCTATACAAGAACTGAATAATATTACTTGAACTCTCAGTTTGTTATATAGTCCCAGATGCTAGCTTTACCGTATGTGTCCTGCTGTCTGGAAACTTAAGTCTTAGCAGGTCCATATTTATATATGTATGTATAGTATGTGTCATGTTTTATATAACAGTATTTGTATCCTATTTGAGAACAACCAAATATTACTTCTTCTTCTTCTTTTTTGTGTGTGTATTGTGATGTAGCATGGAGAGCAGCAATGTGGAAGTTCTTCATCACACCAAGCCTGATAAGTACCAGCTACACTTACATGAAAGCTGTGTCCTTTCTCTCAAGTTTGCACATTGTGGCAAATGGTTTGTCAGTACAGGAAAAGATAACCTCCTCAATGCATGGAGAACTCCCTATGGCGCAAGCATATTCCAGGTGAGAATATTCTTCTTTCAAATAAAACATGCAAATTACTGAAAGTACTACAGTCAAACCTGTCTATAGCAACTGCCAGCCCAAGGGAAACACAAAAAGTGGCCTTTGTAGAAAGGTTCCTTTAGCACATGTTTCAATGAGAAACCATTTTCAAGGGAAACAAAAAATATGGTCTTTGTAGACAGGTGGTCACTAAAGCAGGTTTGACTGTACATACCCTTCTGCATTGGAATCACACTCCCTTTCTTGTATTATAATTTGTATTTGCGCTGAAACTTTGTTGGTCATAAAAGAATAAGAATCTGTACACACGTAACTGTATGACATGACTCTACTGAAACAGTGCAAAGCATGTAATTACCAATACTCGAGATGAACAGAAAAAGAAATCAGATTTGAAAATCCCCACCTTTTTTTTTCTCACAAAACTTGACGCTCTCTGAGGAATTCACTTTTTGTTTTGCTCCAAAGTGGCTAGACCGTGTAAATGCATCAGACTTTTTTTGCCAAACCCTTTTACTACTATATGCCATTTTACAGCTTTAAAAATTCCCATTTCCAGTCATATATTAAGGCCCATGTAATATTTCATACTTTTGACAAGAAATAAATTGGACGGTAAAAAAGGAATGTGGCCTAGAGAGATTTGTGACATTTTTCACCTACTACTGAGTGCTAGAATGATTTCACAGTACACATCTCAATACTCAATTGAATGGTAATTATACATGTAGGAAATTGGATGTACTTCCTGTAATGAATATACTGTTTAAAGGGGTGAGAAAATTGACAGATTCCTCTGTTAACATATTTTTCTTTTTTCTTGTTTCTTTTGTTTTTCATGTGCCGTAGTCCAAAGAGTCGTCATCTGTGCTTTGCTGTGATATCTCAGTGGACAACAAATTCATTGTGACAGGATCAGGTGACAAGAAAGCAACAGTCTATGAAGTTATCTACTAAATGTGTACAGGAGCTTATCTGACAGGACAGAAATCTCTATTTTCAACCTCGTCAGATTATGAACTTTGAGGGAAAGGATGCCTACTGTATCTATCAAGTATCACATTGTGTTCCTAAGGAGACAAACTATCAATGACCAAGTATTCATGTGATACAGTGCTGTATTATGGACAGCAAGTGACAATGATGTTTTGATATTATTATTATGCTCTTAGTTTTCTATGAATTTTTATTTCTTTACTTTCTGTCATGTTGTGATTTGGACCAAAGTTTTGTTGATCTATTCAACGGGGTAAATCATGGTGCAAAAAACAAAAAGCACTGAAAATCAACCACATGTTATTCTATAGCTTATAATTTGTTTGTCAGTAATCATGTAAAGGTAGATATCATAGTAGTTTTGAGTGACCATTCACATTTGAAGTTTCTCGTACAGAACTTTGGTTTACATGTGAAAACTACATGCGTTAAAGGGGAATTCCCTCCTGATTGCAGAAAAATGTGAGAAAAAAATTTGAGATAGTTTAAAGTTTTAATCTGGAAACTCGAATTGGTAACTTTGTGACGGATCTTACCAAGTACTCTCCAATTTGCTCTGTACAGAAAATTTCATAAAGTTTCATTTTCTTAGTTGTTAATGAAGGAATAGATTTTTCATACAGGGGTTGTGTAAAAAAATATTTATTTTGTTGTACGGAGCAAATGGGAGGGGGACCTTCCAAGATACATCACAGAGTTGCCAATTTGTGTTTGATCAACTCCAATAATTCCTTACAGAGTTTAAACATATTTTGCTCAAACTTTCACCAATCAGTTTTTATTACATGTATTTTTATGCCTCTGCCAACGAAGATGGTACCGGAGGCATTTTGTTTTTCGGGTTGTCCATCTGTCCGTCCTGCTCTTTTTTTCATTACAGCGATAACTCAAGAAACATATTTTAATCATACTTTTATCAAGTATGTATGAGCATGCATGGATGAACTGATTAGACTTTGGGTCAAATAGGTCAAAGGTCACAGAGTCATAAAAGTGTTCAAAATTGCCAGAAAATATATTGTTACCATGGCGTTTAAACTTGAAAAGCAATAAAGCAGTTTACACCAAACTTGTTTGAAGTATGAATGAGCATGCAGGGATGAAGTGATTAGTCTTTGGGTGTAAGAACTCGAAGGTCAAAGGTCACAGGGTTATAAAAGCGTTTAAAAAATACCAGAATACATCTTGTTGCTTTGATAACATAAAAAGCATTGACCAATTCAAAACAAACATGAATGAAGTGTGTATGAGCATTCAAGGATGAACTGATTAGATTAAGGGTTCACAGGGTCAGGTGCTAAAGGTCACATGATCATTGATCAATGAACATACCTATAGGTGGAGGCAAGGTGCAGTCACATTCCTCTTGTTCTACTTCTATTAAAATCAACTAGATGTTAAAGTGGACTTTCCTTTAAGCCTTATCGGTTTCATGCTTCAGTCCCAACTCTTTATTACAAAGGCACCCGTGCCTTTACTCCTGCCATGAGCGTGAATTTCATTTCCTTGCTTCATATCACAAGTTGTTGGATTAATTCTCCACTATCCTCTAATGTTAAGTCTATTTTTGTTGTCTTCATGAAGGGTTGCCATTTTTTTTCCTTCGCTCTATCTCTCTCTTTTTTTTCAATTCAGTCAAGCCTGTTACATAAAAGTAAGATTTAAGCAAAATATAGCCATTATAGCTTTTCTTGAAAAAGAAATCAAACGGTGTCACCCCTTGGAATAAACATAGCATACTGTACGTAGCACATGCCACTGATAATGACTCTAGAAACCAGGCTGAAGAGCAATAAACAAGAATACAGGCTGATCCCTTCTGCCAGCCTAGTTATGATGCATCGACTGTATCCATCACTCTAATGCTAATTGGCTAGCATAAATCCATCTACATAAAACATACAGTGCTTTAAAAATAAAGAATTAGGTCCAACTATCTTAGCTTCCTAATTAACAATGTGACCTTGAAATATATTTGATGATAAAGAGCAACTCATTTTCTGTCTAATAATATCCTGTTCATAATTTTGTCTGCCATGGATCTGAGTACCAGGGTCATCAATTATTTTCAAACTGAAATTATAAATGCCTAATGGCTTTTAAACCACATTCATTGCTGTACAAGAGGATTTTAACAATATGTTTTAAAAGCCTGTGACTGATCAGTCATTTGGGGCGGCACAAATATGAATAAGGTATCATTAGACTAGATATTAATTGCTCTTTATGATTTTATCATGAAATATAAATCAAGGCCACTCAGTTTATAACTTTTTGATTAAAAGCTACCAAAGTTGGGTATACTTTTTTTGTTTGTATGCTATGTACACAAATAAAATGAAAGGGAAATCCAACCTTGATAGCAAATTACTCTTGAGGAAAGCCGAAAAATCAAGAGAAATAGACTTGGGTCAGGGATGCTCCTTAGAGACATTCTTGTAAATTGGTTGCAGGTGGGTGAGACACAATCTGGTTGTTGCCTTGTATTTAATTCATACAGTCATATTACCCAAGTTTGTTTTGATCTGAGATGCTGAACCCTCTTCTGTTGGTCGTCTTGCTGACATCTACATGGAAGTCACTTGAACCTGTCTTATTAATAATTACACATTTATGAATATTATCTCTTGCTGTATTTTGATGGAGGTAATAATTTGATCAATCACAGCATGTTGCTCTGTTTCACAGTATAATTTTTCTTTAATTCATTTCCATTTAAACATAGTTAACTTATTCAGATAATCATGTTTTGAGTTTAACAAAATCTTTCTTTCAGAATCAGATTGTATAAAGTAGATATGCTTTTGTTACAGATCTAGCATTGTCTCATGAAACCGTCACAAGTCTTTATGTTTGCCTAAGTCCTACAAAGTTGGAAACACTGGCCAGCCAGCAGAACAGTCTTGCAATGCTGTCTTGTCCTTGATCTTTTCTTCTACCAATACAGTCATGAGATACCGGTATTGTGTATGAAAAAGGAAGGTGTATAATTAGTAGTGTTTTATAAAGACTCTGACATTCCATTCATGTATGTTACGTTTATATTTCTTTAAAAATATCAGTTTAGTAAATGTAATTTGAAAAGTCCCTTCTGTAACTCGATTGTTAATGGCTGGAATACATGTTGACAAGAATTTTGATTTTCAATGCACATATGGTCAGTACGGCTGTAAATTACAACATGCCCCCCCCCCCCTCCATGACTATGTGATCAGACACTCTGAATACCCCCCAGATAGAGGAGACAGTGCTTGAGTGGTTCTGATAACTAGACTAATAATAATATCTTTAGAGCTCTTTGATTTGTGCTAAGAGTCCAAGAAGTTCACTTTTGTTTTCACCATCTTGTTTTTGCATACGCCATGTACAAAACTCTTCTAATATCGTTATGCAGAGACTCAAATTGGATGGCCTGTATTCCCAATTGCTTTCTATTATGGGGCTAATTGAAGCCACTTTCAAGCCAGCATAAGATCAGAGATTTATTCCATCAATGTAAGGAGTACTAAAGTATCAACCTTTTCATCCTGTACAAAGTACCATCATTCTGTATAAATAAATGAAAAAAGTCAATAAACTGGTCATTATGAACTTACTTCCCATTTTCATTTCATAACCAAAGTCATTTGATGTCTATATTTTGTGACATGATTTCAGGTATTTATATGGAACGTAAGGTTTGCCACCTGGCCTTCTATATTCATTAGTGGACTAAGTTTAGCCAGGTTCACCTAAACATCTTTGATGAATATGGGTGTATAAATTGACATGTATATACAGGGATGTATGCTGTTTCACATTATCTTGTAGGCATGGGATCATTGGGCTGCTGTAGAACTCGCCGCCTAGAAGTAGACAGTTTGATTTGTGAAAGAGTTTGCATCCAGAATGATAATACAGAGTATCATATTATCAGTTAGATCATAGTTATTACTCCAAGAGATCTACACC
Source organism: Strongylocentrotus droebachiensis (assembly GCA_035222895.1). Classification (NCBI taxonomy): domain Eukaryota; kingdom Metazoa; phylum Echinodermata; class Echinoidea; order Camarodonta; family Strongylocentrotidae; genus Strongylocentrotus; species Strongylocentrotus droebachiensis. The sequence continues at coordinate 45,171 of JAVYIG010008473.1, forward strand.
TTATGGAGATGCACAGAAGTACATGGTGTGATGTTAGAGGACTTCCAGAAAGGTAGAAATAAATGAACAATGCATTATAGGCATCTATAGTGTTACATACCCGTTTGACATAGCATCACATTGCATTTAGATCTCCTCTTGTACAGTGTGTGTCAACAAAAAATGGATACCCAACTTTATAATTAATGAGTCATAACAAATTTGACCTTGGAATATATTTCATACTAAAAAGTAACCCGATTTCTGTCTTGATACCCTATTCATAAATTTTCTGGTACAGATATAAAAAGCGTCATGAAAGTCCACATAGATCACATATGTTTTAACTTTTTTTTTCATACGCACTGTACATCATATTAGGGCATGCACTTCAAGAGGCCACTGTCCGCCATATTGCTTGGTCATTTGGCTGGTGCGCATAAGGGCATACATCAGCAGGATGTGTGAGCAAGAGCGCGGTCAGGATCGTTGATCATTGAACATACATTTAGGCAGAGGCACATTAGAGATGCAGTCAATTTCATCTCGTGTGTTTTCATTTTTGTTATAATATTTGTTCTTAGTCTTGCCTACTTAGCTGGAGCAATGCATACTCTGATGGCAATGTCATCATTTTTGTAAGACTGCTCTCACCCCCAAATTTAAAGTCACTGAGTAGTCGGCTCTCATGGGGAATTCGACACCGTTCGGGTGTTTACCCAATAACAGGTGTTGTCAATCACCAGGGTTAGCCTTGAGTTTTATGACCATTGGACCTTATGTAATGCTTTGATTTACCCGAAGACTCTCGAGCTCTCCGAGAGATTAGGGGGTAATTCTTGACTGGACTATGGGTTTGCTGTGTGCAAATTTGTACCCCCGTTAATGGTATTTCCACCAAGTCTGGTGTCAGCGAATTATGGCCTTCTGCACATGGAAACTGGCGATCCACTCCCTTTAACACCACCTTCAACTCAACCTCCAGTGTGAATTCCCTCACGGAATAGTTAGGATAACGATCGAAGATCTATTGCAAATTGTTTCAAATGTCTTGAGCCTTATTATTAAATAAAAACTCGCACAAACTAACATCAACATGGGCAAGTATCTGCGCATTCCAAAATAGTCAGGGATTGATTCTAGAGTTGATTTCATACCATTTGTGCACACTTTTGACAAAATGTACTTGTCAAGATGTGCATGTACTTGCAAGCACATTCCAAAATGGTCTAGGATTAATTCTAAAGGAGGCCTAATGACACAGTGGTAGAACAGTGGTCTTGTAACACGAAGGTCCCTTTTTCAAAACCAAGTCAGCACACTAGTGCCCTTTGGTATGTCCTTTATCATGGAGATGACTTGAAGATGTTGGTCCCTTGGTTGATTACTTACAAGTATACACATGTTTTCATACATAGAACAAACATTTCAAAACACTGCACATTAATGTCCACACATATACCTCTAGTCAAGGGAAGGGAGGATGTAAATTTGTAGGGATATTTTCATATGATGCTTAGTTGTTTACTTTTGAAAGTAAATAGATGCCCCAAAAGCTATCTATAGTTAGTGTTGGGGAATGGGTTCCCCTACCATCCTTTTATGAAAATAGAATTGATGGACAGGACGCATGCAAAGACTACATGTACAGTAGGGAAAGCCCCACCTGGTCTTAAAAAATGTGGGACGTTATAAGTGTAAAATATTGAAACAAGATTTTGTTGGCAACATCTTTAAAAAAACTTGACTACTCTCAACTAAATTTTGTAGGTAATGTAGCAGTATCCCCCAATATCCATAAGTTATTAAATATACACTGTATAAGGCCTTACATTTGATATGGTATCCATATCACCTTTTAAAAAAGAATAGAAAGAAAAAAAGAACATGGAGGAGTGAAGTATTTTCTTTCAATTTCATAGATTGGTATCATGAACAGTAAAAATGAAAGTTCTGAGAGAATCAAAAAAGATTCATCTCTCAATATTAATATATGTTGGTGGAAAATGATGATAAGACTCGCAGTTTAATTTAATAATTATGTCAACGTCTGTGAAATAATTGCAGAAGAATTCGCCTTCATTTTTTTAACCCTTTTACTTTTGTAAACTTGTTTAAAGAAAGGCTTATGGCACCACCCTGTATGAAGATTTGTGTTCTTCAATAGTTTATTGCTTTGATGCCATTAGTGGGAAGAATCTATTGAAAGGACCCTTGAAATCAACTTTGCCCTTTTATTAATTTGTAGTGTGTGTGCATCAACAATTAAAAAAACACCAAACAAAACAAAAAACTTCTGTCACTATTAAATATTTAACATCTATGAAATACATGAACTAGAGGCATTCTGGGCATGGAATGTACGTCTGTTATAAAAGTACACATGCTGAATCAAGTTTTGAAATAGTAGCGTGGGTTTATAAAGTCTTCAATAACGGAAGATTCGTGAGCATGGTCAGCATGTGACTAATATTGCTTAAATGTTGTGTGTTGTTTGGTTAGGATTTGAGTTTATTTTGTATTAAATACATTATTCCCTTCTTATGTATGACCCTGACCCTCATGAAGGGGGTGGTTATAGAATTCCATATTGTTGCTGTACAATTCCATGTTATGTTTCCACTGATAAGATAATACATTTGCAAGCATGTGCAATTTCCATGTTTTGCACATTAGTCCAAACATCAATAGAAAATTAGTGACTGGATTGCTCAGAAGGGTTGGTTCATGTTGTGTTTAAACTGGTAACAACAAAAATCTAAAATGCAAACATTTCAGTCATTGAAGATCATGAAAGCTTGCACTTTGTGTTGATTTAAATATCAGATTTTTGTGTGCATATCTGAATCAAATTATTGCAACAGATGTATGGATTTTCCCCTGAATATATTTGTGAACAATCTGATTATTCTTGTGAGTGGTGTTTACACAATACATTTTCAAGTACAGATATGGTCCCCCTTTTTTGTCTTGGACATAGCATTTGAGCTTTGGATTGGATCAAAAGATAAATCATTCTTGTCAAGATGGCTATACAAATATTGAGATTGGTTCTTTGTTTTGTAGTTTTCTGAAGTCTTCGAATATGTTTCCCGTAAAAACAAGTAAGTGTATCATGAGAAAATTAATTTTCAGTGATATTGTATATATATTTGTAAAGGAATTTTTACGCCAAAATGTCATGGACCCTATTAAAAAGTTTGTGGCTATTATCACTATGAATAGACTCATAATGTGTGTTTCATCTTATCTTATTGAAATTTGAGCAGTCGGGCAAGATTGCATTGGGTGGCCGACTCGAAGTAGCCGCGATTTTCTTTTGTAAGGTGCTCCGTCCACGTGTGCTTTCTCTATGAGAAAACACCAGCTTTCAGAATGTCATAAGGATTAGAATGAAAGATTGTAATTAAAAAAAAATGAAAAAGATGAGTTTTTACTTTACACATCAAATACAATAATAATATAGAAACAGAGTTTTTGTTCTGACACCATAATTTACAGTATAATCCATAGTCATGTGGGCTAGATTCTCGGACAACTGCCCCTTGACAGTATCACCACCTGACAAAGACCTCTGGGCAATTACCATGACAATTACCCCTTGGGACAAATACCCATGGAAGGGGAACAGGGCACGTATTAGAAAGTGTACTATAAGAAACAAAAAGGGGGCACTCAGAGAAGAAAAGGCAATTTAACAGAAGAGAAAACAGGTTCTCATCAGAAATACAAAGGAAATTTTATCTTGGATTGGGGAAAATTTGATTGCCCAAGGGAATAAAAAAGTGTAATGTCAATAAAATGACTTTTTAAAAGCTTGGCCAAACAATATTTTTCTATGACTATTTTTTTTAAATTCAAAATTGTCGCGCTTGGTCGCTGTCTTCTCCCTCAAAATCAATGGATGCAGGGGGGGGGGGGGGGGGAGTGGAGGGGGAAAGAGTGAAAAATAGAGAGAGAGAAAGATGGAGAGATAGAGAGAGAGAGAAAGATGGAGAGAGAGATGGGAGGGGGCATCAAGAAAAAAAGAAGAATGTGAGCTAGGGAACAGGAAATAGAGAGAAAAGAGCATGTTCAGTATGAAACGGTACAAATACCAGACCCAGACAAATACAGGTAAGTAAGTTATGGACAAAATGTGTCTTGTGTTTTTTTAAAGCCGATAAAACTATAGTCTGACATTTGAACCAAATAATGACCTACATCAGAAAAAAGCTGAGTAATTGCTCTTTACTCTCGTTTATTTAACATACCGAAACTTTTTGTCTGGGTCTTACTGTTTCAGATTGAAGTTAGGGTTCAAACTGAGACACTCCTTATATTAGAGCCTCTGTACATATGGTGCAGGGGACAGGGCCCTGATGGACGCTCTCAAGTTTAAGTAATTCAGAATCTGATAGCCATCTTGATCAACAGAAATTTAACTCATCCCATGAAATTTGCACTGCCCATATTGGCTATTTTGTTGGAAACCAATTCTCTCTCTCTCAACACACACACACACAAGCACATGCTCTCTCTCTCTCTCTCTTTCTCTCCTTTTCCTCTCTCCATCTATCCTCTTCTCTGTTGCCTTCTTTTCTCTTTTTTCCCTCCTTTTTCTTCCATCACTCTCTAGCTCCTTTTCCATTTTTTGAGGCCGCCAATAAAGGGGGCCACAGCCCTAATCGGACCCGATCCACCACTGCAAATTAAATACATTTATGTGCTTATTACGCATATCTTGCGGTGTCGATGGGGGTTTCTATCCAATTCATAGAGATCTATATTTATATAGATCTCTATGATCCAATCCAATACTTAAATTAATTGGGTAGCGGAAAAAAACCCCATCTCTCTCGACTCTCTCTTTCCTTTTCCTATCTTCTTCTCCTTATACCTTTTTTTCTCTTTATTTTCTCGCTCTCTCTTTTCCCGTTTTTTCTTCTTCAGGCCTCCGAAGGGGTGGGGAGGGGAGGGTCCCCCCCCCCCTTCCCCTCGGATCCGCCTCTGACTGTATTATATGGGGGCGATTTCAAAGTTTTTCCTCAAATTTATCCGCGGGCTCCTCAGCTCCTTGCGTTACTAGAAATCCGAGATAGTAGTCTAGCTAGTTTCATATTGCAGACACTGGATTACCCTCAAAGACACAGTGCAGCATTAGCGCAGTGCATGCAGCTAGTAGCTAGCTGTGACGATCGACAAAGCAGTTTCAAGGAGCGTCTTGTTTAACGTCATATTTCAGCATGTCTAAGTTATCGCCGGTTTTACCGACAACTCTTATTCTCATAGGAGGATTCGGGGGTTTGGTAAGTCTAATTCATATTCATCTTTGTCCGTTCGGTATTCTTTAATTATTAACGTTTAATATTGTACTAGACTATCTAGTATCTGTTCAGAATTTTAGTGTTAGACCCACACATACACATGGCAGTATGGTCACTTAATTTAACCAACTCCTACAAGTACAATGATGTTTTCAGGTACGTATACGTTTCTTGTGATCGCGTTATCTCAAGAAGTGATTAATGGATTCCTGCCCTACTGAGGTCGTGTGTATCTTGCAGAGCCAATGAATTGATTAGATTTTGGGATAAAAAGTCAAAGGTCACAGGGCTCATTATGTAGGCAAAAATACCTTGTGATTGCGTTATCTCAAGAACTGATTGATGGATTCCTGCCCTACTTACAATGTAGATTTAGGTCATGTATGTATCTAGACCGAATTTTCTGTCTCTTTCGTTCGTTAGCCTCTTATTGGGGTGGGGTCGGCTCTCTCTTTAGAGACGGAAGCCGACTATACGCATTCCCTTGCTAACACCATGGCCATTTATGGCCATATTTTTATGCCCCCGAAAATCCCCCAAATATCATTTTACCTCGTGCATGTTATATTGTAAATTAGGCCTAGGCTATAAGTATAATAAATCGGTTCCACTTACCAACTTGACTGAAATAATCTGTTTAATGGTCCTTTTTAGGAAATTATGGGTCAAAATCGAAATCCATGTTGAAAATACGTTTTGCAAGATGGATTTTGACATACCGGTAAGGTATCACCGTATTTTTTAAGTCAAATTGTTTCCGACCAAATTTGTGTACATCCCGCATTTTACAAGAATGTTCAGCCTGCACGGTGACCAAGAAATGTATACAATGAATATGAAGCTGCTCTTCACCAGGGTTGACAATAGATTTCCCCTGAAAGGATGGTCATGTGCAGTGCATAGAATCACCAAATAGTGAACATCACTCTGTGTGACAATTTAAGCAACTTTTTCTGTTTCATGTTTTGGCTTATAGATTTGCATAAAGACTTGCATCAATCTTATGGTTTTACTGTTTTTCTCCTGTTGATTTCAAATCTAGTTCCTGCTCATGGTTATGCTCTTTGCCAAACGACAAATCACACGCTTCAAATTCCGGTCGCGGAGGGCTCCTCATACTGCTGTCGGCCATGGTGCTCCAAAGCGACTACAGTTAGAGATTGAGCATCTGATACAGAGAACCCAACAGATCAAAGGATTCCCAACACTGCTTGCAGATGATGACTATAGGCTGCAGTATCTTGCTAACACAGAGTCAGATAGATGCACATATGTCTACAGAATGAAAGCAGTTGATGCATTTATCCATTTCGGTAAGAATAAATTTCATTGCTTTGTTACCTATCTGTTTAAAATACTTAGTCTATATACTTAGTCTTAGATATACCACTGTATACAGAAGTTGTGTAAAAACATGTGCAATAATTATATCTGGGATTTTCTTTTTATAAATATATGTATTTGCGTAGAACTGAGCAAATGTCACAGAGTTGCCACTTTGTGTTTAATTGATTAAACTTAAAGATAAAGGTGAGTTCTGGTAATGCAATTGCATTGTGAAAGAAAAGGTGTGGAATGGATCAGAAACAGTTGATCATGTAGCATGTAAGTATTGGTGTGCACTGGTTCTGGGGTCATCAAAATCATCATAAATTTGGCCGAGTCTTGGTAAAGTAACAAGCACTGTACACAGAAAGCTATATGGGACAACACACATGGTGTCAGGGCTAGTACTACCTTGATGTCCTTGTCTTTCTATGCTCATTACTCTTCCAAAATTGTTTGGCAAATGTCATTTATTTGTAATCTTGAACATTCAGTGTAAGTTTGGTTTGATTCTGTGAGAATTAATTTTCTTTTTTTTACCAGAACTGGACTTTATCTTTAAAATTTGATAACTTTTTAAATATTTTTATCAGATTTTCCTCAAACTTATTGATCTATTTCTCTTACTTTTCTGCATTCATTACAAGCAAATTAAATATCAAGGTGGACTTTTTCTTTGCCATGGGGGAAAGAGTTCATGACAGATAAACTGATAAAGTGGATTTATTTAGTGAACTACATGTACATGTATGAAATGGAAGATTTTCAGTCTCCTATACTTCTCTTGCACTGAAGACTGAATGTTTTTTTCTTCATTTATTATTTACTTCTTTCTAAACAGAAGAGCAAGTAAAGAAGTTAGATGGTCGTCTAGCTCGACCTACTGGTCTCAGTGTTAGAGAGCACATCAAGCAGCTTAAAGTCTCACCTTTGACCCCACTCAAAGGAGCCAGTGATGCACTCTGCAGGGCTTACATTGACGCATACGAGCATGCTAGGTTTGGATGCAAGGTAAGTAGTGCAAACTAGTATTGAGTTACCTCACTTACCTGATAATGGAAATTCCATGGAAAATGTTCACTTGCCCCAAAAAATCATAAAAATTGATGATAACTCTAGAAATATTTGTGCTACCATGATAAGTTTAGTAAATGTTAAAACAAAAGAGCATAAAAAGCTCTTTAATTTGATTGGTACCTGGTATATCAATTGGAGTGACATACATCTAAGGTAGATATACATGTATCAGAAAAAGGACTTCCATTTTTGTCATGAATGTTTGATCCAAGCACATCACCTAAAGATGGGGCAATTATTCCTCAGGAGGGCCACACATTTTATGAGGAGGGGGGCAAAGAGTCAACCATATTTAAAAGATGATTGACTAATTATTTTCCCCACTTTCTCTTCAGCCATTTGGTGAAGCTGAGTACAACAACTACATGGCATTGCTTCATGAGCTGATCAACTGGTAAGCAGAAACATACTCTGTATGTGGGTTATCATAGAATGGAAGTGATGTTATTACAATGAAGGTCATCAGAGAATATCCACTCCCTGTAATTGAAGTGATTCAAATAGCAGTCACCAAATTTGAGAAAACCACTTATATGAGGGGGAAAATAGAGAATTAAATTGGCCCAATTTGAAAGCAGTCTGTTCCATATATTTTGTCTGGTGTGCAGTGTATCCACTGGACACCAGATGGGCGGAGGCATGAACATGGATAAGTGGGAATTAATTTTAGTACAAAACAAAGTGTAAATAAATAATGTGATGATCCTTGACAAATCTAGGTATTAGTGTTAATACTAGCTCTGGTTGTGGTCAAATGTTATTAGAATTTATTCATATTATATAAATGTATTTTTTGTGCATAATTGACCATAACAGAACACATTTGTTCTTGGAATGCAAGAATGAATTGTAATTATGTATTCATATTTAAAATTCTTGATTCATAAAGTACACTTACTTTGCAGGTATTAGTAAACTTGATTTCCCAATAATCTTTCATAACAAAATAATTAACATCAAAATTGATTTTAAAGTACCGGTACATGTATATATGTGTTGGTAAATTTGTCAAATTGATAAGACTTTTCCATTCTTGAAACTTTGCACTAATTGGTATCAGTTGTTGAGTTTAAGAAAAATGTTATACATGTACCGTATTACAAATGTAGATTCAATGTACCAAATATTTATGATTTTTTTCTTTCTTTCTTCTTTTTTTCTTCAATCCACAGCTTGCGGCATAAGAGCCATAAAAAGAGGAAAGTGAGTCAGGCAGCACACCCATCCCAAGGGCCAACAAGGTCTAGTATTGGCAGTCAATTCTCTCAGGTACATATGTCTTACATGTGTAACAGTAGTAGTAACAGTAATAGTAGTAACTAGGCCTGAGTCGGTACGGTCGATCACACCGGGACCCGACCGTTGCCGTCAGGTCCCGGTTTCGTTTTTTGAGAACCGATGCTCCGAAAAAAATAATGAAATATGTAAGAAATTGCAGTTTTGCACACCACTAAAATCAATCCACCTTAAAACTTAAGTATTTAATTGTTACCAGTATTTAATTGTTACCAATCATATTCTAGCTCATCCTGAATCAATCCGAACTGCTGATATAAATATGGGTTGCAATTAAAGCAGTTCGCCCCATGGGGTTGTTGTTGCCAGCTGCTATAGCTAGCTACTGTACTGGCCGGGTCTCTCTGCAGGATTAATAAATCAGGTTGAAAGAAACATTAATGTTTGAATAATAAAAATACTTCTTTACAACATACCGATCAAATAATTTTTAAAAGACAAAATAGATATTTTTTCTTTGATTTTGAACACCGCATACTTCTTTTAAAAGCTGAAAATTACTTAGTAATCACAAGAAGTTTCGATACGGATATTTGTTGCAAGGCAAGTTCAGACTAGTCTCGGAAAAATGCGCAGTGCACCTCGTTAACTGTAATGCGTGCCCAAACTAACCCAAACAAAGACGTGATCGTAACGAGAAAAAAAATCATTAAAAACTATGAGAGCACAATTGGAAAGACAACTACTCAAAATTATCGTAAGCAGATACATAACTTGGAGGAAGAATACAATAGTTGTCCAAGAAAAGCCACAGAAATAGTGATATTTAAGAAGTTACTATAGGTACAATCATTATCGGAATGGGCCTCCTGCAAATACTCGAATTACACGTGTTTAAATTGAACACGAGGCTAGAAACCAAATACCGCCCTCTACGGAAAAAAGCAGTATAACAAAGGATTCAAGTATTTGCAGCAGACCCCTTGCGATAAAAATGTACCCAGTTTCTCCTCGATTATCACTATTTCTGTGGCTTTTCTTGGACAACTATTGTAATCTTCCTCCAAGTTATGTATCTGCTTACGATAATTTTGAGTTGTTGTCTTTCCAATTGTGCTCTCGTAGTTTGTAATGATTTTTTTCTCGTTACGATCACGTCTTTGTTTGGTTTCGTTTGGGCACACATTAAGCTAACGAGGTGCAGTGCGCATTTTTCCGAGACTAGTCTGAACTTGCCTTGCGACAGTTATCCGTATCGAAACTTCTTGTGATTACCAAGTAATTTTCAGCTTTTAAAAAAAAGCATGCGATGTTTAAAATAAGAGATAAATATTTATGTTGTCTTTAAAAAATTATTTGATCGGTATATTGTAAAGAAGAATTTTTTAGAAAGCCGTTTTATTATTCTAACATTCATATTTTTTGACCCGATTTATTCAACCTGCATGAATCAAAATGGCGGCTCGAATGTTGTCTTTCAATTTTTGCCCCATTTTTTTTACTTTTAGAGGCACGATTATGGCACTAAAAATCACCAATCATGGATGAAAATAATGTCAAATGGAAAAATATACCGATCTGAGGCGAGGTATGCATGTGTTGATTTATTTGATTGATAAAAAGGTCACTTTTAAGGGACACACTGATGATATGCGCTTTTTATAGAGGCAAGTGACAAATCCTGCGAGCTGATTTCGGGACACCGGGTCCCGATCGGTGCAAGGCCGTCGGGACCCGGTTTATGAAAATCCCGACATGACTCAGGCCTAGTAGTAACAATAGTAGTAACAATATTAAACAACATATGGAAGAGCTGCTATCTCTTGCAAGAATTCCTTGAATACTGTGAACTCATACATTAGATAATAGCCTACTTGGGTAAATATCTGGTTAACACTGTGCCAAGGCATATTGATCTAAAAATGTTTAAATTGCAATATTCTCAGATTTCTCATTCAGTATTGATAAGTAATTAAATCATTTTTTCTACGGTCATTCAGATTATGATATTATTATCTACCTGAATTTCTTTCACTATACAATATCCTTAGATGATGATAACTAGTCTAATGATAATAAAATAAAATATATGTTCATTAGATTACCTAGCATCTCTGTACCTCTTCTGACTAGGATACAATACATGTACAATTAGTCATTATTTGATGTTGTACTTTTGGTCTTCCTCATGAAAAGAAAAGCAAACAGGGATAAACAAACAATCCTACAAACACAGTACCAGCTCACTACTTTTTCTGGAACAATCATGTGTAATGCTCTTTTTTTCCTTTTGACTTAAAAAAAATAATTCTGGTAGGTATCTGGACCATCTCCTAACCAGGACAATGTTTCATCGAATAACAGAGCCACCACATCTTCAGGAAGCATCCATCGCCATGTAACACCTCAACAGCTCAGCCCCAAGAGCACCATTGATGAGACATCCAGAATGACAGACTGGAGTAGCTCCCAATCACAATCACAGACTATTTATGATGGAAGCACAGAGCGTATTCAACTCATTAGAAACCCTGATAGAATGCAATACACAAGAAAGGATAGTGGCTGAGCTGAGCCTGTTGTCTGCTACTGCTCTAGATAAACCTCCTCTTTGAGGTGGTGAAGGATTCTTGTTGCTCCATTGTCACAGATTGTACCCTTGGACATTAAACTCAACCAGTGTTCATGTTTACAAGAATGTGCAGCTCAATATGTGGAGCTAGATGCTGACGCTGACTCTGAGCAATCGCCAGACAGAATTTTACCAGTAGAAATGTTGCAGTGTATTGAAAGGGAATAATGGTCACTCTGTTAGCAATATTAAAAATGTTTAAAATATTTATTGTCGCTATTGAAGTGACACCTTACTGAAGTTTCTGGTCGACTAAAATATCATAAGCCGCAGATTTGATTGATGACTGCCGCCACCCTGGCTAGGGTACCGCTTCAGAAATAGAACTCAATCAATGAAGGAAAAGTCTTAATCACAATCACAAACCATTTATAATGAAAGCACAGAGCGTATTCAACTCATTAGAAACCCTGATAGAATGCAATACACAAGAAAGGATAGTGGCTGAGCTGAGCCTGTTGTCTGCTACTACTCTAGATAAACCTCCTCTTTGAGGTGGTGAAGGATTCTTGTTGCGCCATTGTCACAGATTGTACCCTTGGACATTAAACTCAACCAGTGTTCATGTTTACAAGAATGTGCAGCTCAATATGTGGAGCTAGATGCTGACGCTGCTCACTGACTCTGAGCAATCATGAGAAACAATTTTACTGGTAGAAATGTTGTAGTGTATTGAAAGGGAATAATGGTCACTGTGCTATAAAAGTTTCTTGCCGTCATGATGGTAGATTTTTGAGACTCACATAGTTTTATTAATGAATTCTATGAATTTACAAATTTCATGATTATGAAGATCAAAGATATTTATTATTGCAATAGAAGTGATATCTTATTGAAGATTGTAGCCGATTTAAATCTCATATGTACGCCTCAGAAATAGAACTCCGTCAATGAAGGAAAAGTCCATGACAAAATACATGTAAATCAAAAGGAGGTTTTCTATTGAGCTAAAACATTGTTTGAATAAACGTGAACTGTTCAGAATATAGGATATATCGCTGGGCTAAGTTGGGCTTTCTCTTCAAAGACTATCTGGTAAATCATGATCAACTCGCAAAAATGGCAGCTAAGGAGAAATTGGGAAGAGCAGAAAAATCTGCCAATGGAAAATGCCTAGAAAGCGAACTCTGCAAAAAACAAAAACTTCCTTTTCAGCCAAAATGTCCACCACTTTTATATGCCCTGAAAGAGGCCCCACGTGGAGCACCCAAAAAGGAGTGTCACTATGACGCAGTGCAACAAATTACTCATCTACAACATAAGGTACTTTATTCAATTACAAACTTAATTTTTAGCGTTGAGTTCTCCACCAGTTTAAAATGGTTTGATCATCATAATGGAGATAACATATATTCCAATTTATAATTATGATCAAGAATCCTTTTCTTATGATGTATTGTACTTCCCTTTTGTTCATTTCTCATATATCTTATTTTCACATGCCAGTTGTCTTCACCGTACATAATAAAGTACAACTCACCCAACTCCTACAGTATGTGTATGGCCTTATTGATGTACTGCGCCCTGAAAAAGAGCTCCTATAGGGAACCTTGATTTTGATTGGCTGTTGAGCCCTGTTACCATGGTAGTTGCCATTGATGGCAAAGTTACCATCAATGGTAAGTTTTATGCAACGGGCCCATGTCTACTTCTTTCAGTAAGAATTGCAATATTGTTAAAGAAAGGCAACAAACTACATGTTTATGACAGAAGTTACAACAGATACTCCATTGAAATTTAGTTTGGATAGTTGTTTAGAAGTGCCAGTAATATACTGTATAAACACAAACAAAAAAATAATTCCCCCCCCCCCCCCCCCCCCTCCTGAGTAACTCATCATTCACTCTGGATCACCAAGTTTTGAACAAAATGGGACCGTGCGGGCCTGTATCTTTTGTGTGAAAATCTGAAATATTTGTCAAGTCCTGCTTGAATGAGCATGTGTTGAAGACAAAATAACCATATTTCCAGATTCACAAGATCAATGTCGTATATCTACTGTACATGAATGTCAGTGCTGTGTAAATGCATATGACTGTTAATGATCTTCCGACACCTTGATGACACTTGTCATCAAAGTTAATGCAAAGTTTAAATCGTTGAGAGGGTAAAACATAACCTCAATAAGTTGCTGTGAATTATCTGCACTTTAAAGAATCGAAATCGAGTACAGCATATCGGTATTGTTGTGGCTGGTTTGTTTTTAGTAAATTTCCAGAGATGAAAGTAAATTTAGCTTAAAATTCATTGATTATGATTCTACTGGAGGTGAGAAGTCACAAAGCTTAGCAAAAGATAGAATTCCTGATCAATAACCTTGTTTTCCTTATAGCTTTCTAGACTTTTGTTTGCACGATAAAGCACAACATTGAATTCATATGATCTTGACTTTATACCTTTAATCTACTTCATCCACCCACTCTTTCCCTACACGGTTCTTTCTCCCTCCCCCCCCCCCCACTCTCTCTCTCTTCCCCTCTTCTCTTTCTCACTCTCTGTCTTCTCTGTCTCTTTTTAATCCCATGCAATGAATAGACCAACTACTGTTTCACAAGATCAAACATCTACAAGCCAGATATTCATATTTTAAAGAAACTAGCAAATGAAACCTTTAATATTCACATGATTATAATGCTAAAAAAATGGGGATAACATTCTTTATTTGAAAATACATGCAATGGATTACAGGTGATTCATGATAAGTAATCTACTATAAAACAGTTATACTATCGCAATCAATTAGAGAGCGTGATTAGCTGCATCACACTCTCAACATTATGTAAAGGCTTTATTGATTAAAACAATCTTTGTACATATATTTGGTAATGAAGTAATAGAAAGTACCTACAATAAATTTGGATAAAATTTAGTCAACATAAATCAATATTTTTAAGAGGATACAAACCATCAAAAGGAGCAGCCAATAGGATGGGATTGAAGTTCCTTTTCACAGACAGTTATGCAGTCTTCTCCTTGGACACTTAAAAATCTCAAAGTAAATGTACAATTCTACAAAGTAGATGAAATTCATACTACTAATAAATCCATGTTGATAATTGGAGCACTTTGTTGCATCATACAAAAAACAGAATTTGAGAAGCTTTCCATAGTACATGTATTTAAAGGAAACATTTTCAGTAGGAACATGGGAAACTTTCAATCAAGAAAAACAAAACCCAACAAAGTTTAGCTGATAGCTTTATTAAAAAAGAAAAAAATCTGAGCCAGGTACAATCTCTCCAAAGTTTGCAGTTTCCTCGCTAGCCATTCTCCCATAGGAGTCACCATTTTGATTAACATAGTGGTGACAGAGTAGTACCAGTGTTATTGTTTATTCTTACTTGGTAATCAAATAGGAGTAATTTCATGATATTTCTAACTGCCTAAATAAGACTATCGGCTAATATTTGTTGGATTTCATTTTCCTTTCAGTAATCTGGCAGAGCTGAAAACTGAAGATTGATGATAAAATATGATATAACTCTATCAAAGATCAAGTTTCTGGAATGCAATATACTAAAAGGAAGTGTTGAAAAACATCCAATCATATGACAATGTATCTCAAAATATATTCAAAGATGTTCCGCATGGTATTGGAATGAACTAAATATGCAGTTGGAATGTATCCACAATGATAACTACACGTCACTTACACACATCAGGTTGAAAAAGAATTGGTGTCCTGTGATTTCACAAGAACTTTACAGCACAAAACAGCATTTCAAATGCCTCTATTGAGCTACATATGTATTTACTTTCATAACTAATGCTGTATACTGGTCACTATTAATGATCCTTAAGTACATGTACACATCCAAACAAAGTAGTGAAAATTAAGATACACACCCTTTCTCCCTATTAATAATGGTATATAATTAATAGTAAAATTCTAAATCTGATACCAGTGTACTGCACGTATTAGCTAGGTGTAATCAAGACTGCGTCGCCAAGGTGTCTCCGCCTTAATTCAGTTAAGATCATGGCTTGAATTACTAATTGCTTTTAGTGTGCACCACCATAGTAAATGTAGATGTCAATTGTCATTTTTTCACCTAGTACATACACACAGAGACACCCAACCACACGCGCATACAAACTAAAGAATAGCATAAACAAATCAATGTAAATCTAAAGAATATAATACAAAATAAGTAAATTCAAAGATAATCTTGAGTTCTGGTGAGGGAAAAATTCTCATGAAAATAAAAAAAATTGTACTGTGAATGACTGTGACAACATAAATGCATATAAAAAGAGTTGCCAATTTGATTGATCACAAATTCAAAGATTCATAACTTTCTTAATTTTATCGGATTTTCTACAACCTTTCATTGACCTGTTCCTCTAATTTTTCTGCTGCTATTGCAACCATGTTAATATCAGGGTGGACTTCCACTTTAACACAGCTCAAAGATTAGATAAAAGATCATACCATACATGATTCCATGAATAAATCCTATGCCATGTCAATTATTTTAAATGAACAATTTCACGCCTGTGGCTCACCACTTCCTATTACAAAAGGTTACATTGTAAGTGGTTAAATGGCTAAGTCACAATTAGCCATGTAATGAACTTGACAAGTCTCGTTCATTATCAAATTGTGACTTAACCTGCAAGATTGATTGCATAATGTCTTCTACTTCATTCATCTTCCTGTCTCAATCATTATGAATAGTTTTCACCAAATAATAAAACGTATTTATCAAATTTCCATGAAATTGCTGTATCAAAATTTATCTGAATTCTATAAAAATGGCAATGATAATGAAAATGATAATAATAACAAAAATGAGAATGATATCAATAATGATAATAATACCCATTTACACATTAGTGTAAAATGGCAAATTATGGTTTAATGTCTGTCCAAAAGATGTTCAAGCAGGGATGGGATGGAAGCCCTTAACATCTGAAATCAAAGTCCACAGAATGAACAACTAAACCATAGTAACTCTACTTTCATACATATTAAACTGGTAGACTCCCTTGACTTATCAAAAGCAACTATCATTCTTCAAAAGTTACTCTAAATCAAGGTCTTGACAGGTTGGATGTTCAGTGGCCAAAATGACATCTGCTGAACTTAATCAATTAAATTTCATCCCTTTTTAATTCAAGTCTTGATCATTTATTGAAATCAAATCTCTTAAAAACTAAAAACCTACAGCCTGGTGATATATAGAAATAAATGTTCATTACGAGAACATAGCAGTTGTAGCTGGATTTAAAAACAAATAATTAAATTGCTCACCATTACTCCCCTTTCATCTTCTGGACATTCTTCATTAATATTCATGAAATATGTCAACTTTCAAAGTCTGAATTTTCAGTAGTAACTGAAAACCTTAAGTACTTAAAAACACCTTGTTTCAATTGACACTTGACATTCGGTCCATTTATTAATGATTTCCTAGCCCCAATCAGAACAAACTTTGCAAACAGCTATTCAAAACCTAAATGTTTTTTTTTCGCTATATTTACTAGTGAATTGTACTAATCACCAAAACATGTTTCCTCTTGATGCAACAGGGTTCCATGTCACTACACTCTAACATATAAGCTTTGAATACTACTTCTACAGAGATATATTGCAGTTTAGTTACACTCTTAGTAAACATTAAACAACTTGAGTAGAAAAGTCAACACACGCATATGTGCTCGCATAAAATAAAGCGTGCAATGTTTTATGTTATTCCTTATTTTCTTCATATTTCTTTTGACTGCTAACCTATAGAATGGCAGGTAAGGTTTATTTGAGGTTGATTTTATACATTCTAGCTTTACAGATCTTTTGTCTAGGTGTTTACTACACTATGAAACACACCCTGCCTCATTTCTACACACAAGCACTAGACCATTATCACCCACCAGTACTCAAAAGGAGTGATTCCATGCATTACAACTTGTCATTATAATTCCTCCATTCCATTTATGTATAGTGAAAATGTTCATTAGTTTTTATTGTTCACTCACATATGCCTGTTTCTAGAAAGAAGAAAAAAAGTATAAGAGAGAAAAATATGGAAAAAAAATATATTAAAACCACAGAGATCTAGGAGCCAGTGCCTCTCCTAGGGTTTTGGGCAATATCTGCCTTCATAAAAATTGATATTAATTTTATTTTTATCATCCAATATGTTTTGGTTGTCTTTTTTGAGAGAGTGGTTACTTTCCAATTACTTTTTTCTCTATATACAAGAAGTTTTGTGCCTGTACCAAAAAATTCCATCAAAATCGATTAAGAATGTGATGCACATTGAAGTTGTCTACATTTCATTGATTTCTGAAATGAGTTGATTCAATTCAAGCTGACATGTGTGTTTCTTGCTCTGCCACTCCTGGAGTTCATCTGTGAAGAAGAAAAGAGCAATAAAACAATGGTGAATGTATAAGAAATAGAAATTTAACGGACTAAAAGTAAGCTGGTTTATATTCCACGATAATTTTCATTGATGAAATAAATGTATGACAAACATTTTTGTATCATTGGAAACTGTAATAACTAATAGATTTCCTATAAATTTGGTATGCAACATTTTGTGAAATCAAACATAGTTAAAGAAGTACAGGTACCGGTAGTTGACAAAAAAGCATTGTTTGTGTTTTAGTAAAATCTTGAAACCAGCAAAACCCTGTGGCACAGTAAAAGTTAAGGCAATCAGCATTGCAGAAATTCAATCCTAAGATTTGAAAATAATTGCAACTAATGCAACAATAAAGATATAAATCAGGGTTTCTCATTGTATTATTACCTTCAAGCTCATCCACTCGCTTTCTGAGATGTGTAACAGAGGTCTCTGCATCCTCTGCACGGCATGACGTCTGCAAACAAATGTAATTAAATTAGTTAAAGGCATCGTTTAACAATGTTAAATCTGAGATGCATGGCCCTACGTGTGATCAGTGTCTGTGATATTGTGTAATATTGAAGCCCTAAAAAAATTGCACTTCAAAATGATCATGAAGTGCCTCAAAAAAGAAAAAAATCTTTGAGGGACCGGTTTTACCATACTCATTTTCCCCAATAGACTGTAGTGTTATTAAAAATTTGAATTCCAATCATAAATATCTTGAGAATCAGACAGGGGATTGGCTTGTAAAATTTATGGGATTCCTGATTGACCTAAATTTATTATTATTATTATTGCAGCACGAGCTTAATCCAGGATTTTGTTTAGAATCTGAAACAAAGATACCCGTTAAGGTACGACTCAAACAAACCTCCCCAGCTCTCCTTCTTTCTTTCAGTTTTTATAACAACTCTCTCTTCATTGTACTTTAGAGGAATCAGGCCTAATTACACCTAGTATTAGGATTAGTTTCAAGTCACTTTATCAATATCTCGTGATCTACAGGATCAAATGCTGTAGTCGCGTCAAGGAGAGAACGAAACACTGCTTTCCTTTTTTTTAACTGAACTAAAGTATCATTGTGGGGCTCCAGCAAGGCAGTCTCTGTGCTCAAATTGATTTGATAAACTGACTGTATAGGATCATATAGCTGAATGGGGGTGAGCTGTTCAACAAATGAAGATGCTGCGGCTTTCTCAATGACCATGGCTACCATCTTCGAATGCCAAGAGACCACTTTAACATTTCTGGCTGGGAAGTTGTGAATGAGTGGAGCGTTTTTATTACATTTATATTTAAGGGCCTCGGTTATATTGAGATCGAATGGGACGAATAGTTCAAAGATGAGTATTTCCTTTCATTCGGCCAGTAGAGTACAAGACAGTGTTGATACTTGTGACTGTAAGATGGAAAATGAATCCTTTACTATTTCAAAATATGCAGATGATACAGTAGTCATGGGTCTTATATGTCAGAATGATGAAAAACCCTACAGAGATGAAGTAACTAAGTTTGTAAATTGGTGTCCAGGAAACAATCTGGTCTTGAATAAAAAAACAAAGGAAGTGATCATAGATTTCAGAAGGCAGAAGAATAACATCATTCCCTTAACTGTACATGATGGAAATGTTGATATTGTCACCGAATACAAATACTTGGGAGTTCACATTGATAGTAGTATGTCATGGAACATGCATGTTAGGAAAACATACTCGAAGGCAAACCAGAGGTTGTACTTTCTCAGGAAAATGAATATGTTTGGTGTGAGTAAAGATATCATGAAGCTTTTTTATAGTTCAGTCATTCAATCTCTGATTTCATACTGCTGTGTTGTTTGGTTTCATGCTCTGAGGGTTCAGGATAGAACAAAGCTGAAAACGGTTATTAAAGCAGCAAAGAAAATAATAGGCAGAGCTGTTGAATGTCTGGCAGATATAGTTGATGAGCATATTCTGACACATTTTCAGAAACTGGTTAAAGATTCTTCACATCCTCTTAACCAAGTAGTGATCTTTAACGAGTCTAGTAGGGCACATCAGAAACGTATAAGAAAAGAAAGATTTCATAGAACCTTCATACCTTGTGCAATACCTCTATTCAACAGTTAACAGTACCCAATGACGCAGAACAAGCTAAGTCGGTTAACTGTTTATTCTCCCTCAGTTTCCAGAAACTAATTGTGATTTCTCGCGCCCATAAATCATATGGTAGTTTCTTTTAATTATGTCGTGATTTTTTTTATTTAGTAATTTCTTGTAATGGTCTTAAATGAATCAGCCCTTTAATGTTAGCTCGGGATCCTCGACAGGCGCATGCCAGGTTGTTGAACATGTATCCAAGTTAACAATGGTTGGCATGGTAGCCACCTGGCATGCGCCCGCCAAAAATTCCATGCATTTCAACATGTACTTGGTAGTACCCAACCACGTAAAACAAGATAAGTCGGTTAAAGGTATAGACCAGTTCTGGTCATGCGATTGCATTGTGAAAGAAACGTTGTGGAATCGATCAAAAAAGGTTGATCATCTGGCATATAAGTATTGGTGTATACTGCAAGGTACTGGAATCATCAAAATGATAAGAAATTTGGCCCAGTCTTGGTAAAGTTACAAGCACTGTACACAGAAAAAAGTATATGGGACTACGCGATATCTATCCAGTCCGGTTAGATATACCAAATATATCAATTAGCAGGCAGTTTCTTGGCAAAATTTGTTTCATCACGTATTAGACAAAACATTTTTGAGAGGGGGGCATTTCCAAAACTGGTCTATACCGTTAACTGTTTATTCTCCCTCAGTTTTCAGAAACTGGTTGTGATTTCTTGTGCCCATTAATCATGTGGTGATTTCTTATTTATTAATTTCTTGTAATGGTCTTAACCCTATTTAGCCCGGGCTATTTTGAAACTGCATAGCCCAGGGGGGGGGCTTCTCAGGCCCCCCCCTATGATCTCGGCCGTAAAACGACCGATCGCCGCGAAAATTTGCATACATGTCAAGTGAAGTGTATAGAATACTATGGTAATTTCAATTTTTTGAAAAACTCAATCATTTGCATATTTATGGTAATTTATGCAAATAAGGTCATCAAATTCACATTTTTGCCCATAAATCAGACATTATTCATATTTAGGCATTCTTTCTCACTACAGATATTTGTTAGACCATTTGGAATAATAATACAACACAAAAAATTTAAAAACCAGGGTTATTCCTTATGTTATCTATTGTTTTGATAATTTCTGATGTATTTCATTGTTTTTTTAACTTATGTATTTTATTGTTTTTGTTGTTTTATTTCATTTCTAACTATCATTCAACTATTTTGACCCCAAAATAAACACCCTAAACTATAAACAAGACCAAATAACCAATGTTTTATCTCTTTATTCGAAAAATGAGATTTCCATATGTTTTGTACACAAATCACAAAAATGAGCGATTTTCGGGCTGACATGCAAAGACAAAAGGACACGTGACTTTGTAATGGTAGGTCCGATTTTCGAAAAATTTCTTTCAAAAGATGCACAAGACTCGAAAGAAAAAAGTCACAAAATTTCAGTGCAAGATTTTCTTGCGTTAAAAAATTATCGCGAAAAATGTCGAGGGGGGGGCTTCTGAAGCCCCTCCCCCGGGCTAAATAGGGTTAAACATATCAGCCCTTTATTTTTAGCTTGGGATCCTCGGCGGGCAAGTGCCGGGTTGTTGAACATGTTTTCCAAGTTAACAATGGTTGGCATGGTAGCCTGCGTCTGCTGACAATTCCATGCATTTAAACATGTACTTGGTAGTTGGTCATTTGTAATTACTTTGTGTACTTTTTCTCCGAGCAGCAGTGCAGCTGCCCTCCCAATAACTTTTAAAACCTTTTTTATATGCTATGTACTTTCTCCTTCTATCCTTTCTCTCCTGACTCTCTCTCTCTCTTTTCTTCCTCTTATTAATATCTTTCTCTCCCTCTCTCCTTGTTTCTTTTCTTTCTGTTACTTTCCTTTTTTATTTCCCTTCTTCATCCCATTTTCCCCCTAGTCTCTCCGTCTCTTCGTACTTGTTTGAAGGAGAGTGAGGGATGGGTCGGTTTTTGGAGTTCCTTTTCCCCGGGGCTACATTCTCCTTTAATCCTCTCATTTTATATTCTTCTCTATTTCTTCCTTCTAGTCTTCGTCCATTAATCCTCATGTTCTATGTAGTTTGTATTATATGTATGTCTTAATTATCTATGCATACTTTTTATCCATGTATTTTGATATGAATGTATTCTTTTATATATTTAGTATATTAAAGTTGTGTAAGTTAATGTAATGTGCTTTACCTGGATGGAAAGTTTCTTCTTTTGTTTTGGCAGAAGACAAATGATATATTCTATTCTATATTCAATCCTTAGTCTTGCTGAGGGCAGAGTATCCCCTAATTTTCACTAATTAGATGTCATTTCATTCCTGAATTTACCAAAGCTTTAGCAAGCTATCTATCAGTCTCTCTCAAAAATGAAATTGATATACTATTCATATTATTCTTACGTCATCCAGTAGCTTTTTCTTATCTCTGCAATCAGTCTCAAAGTGATCCAAGTCCTCACACATCTTTTTGTCTGTAGCCTGCAGAGATTTGTAGCTGTTTCTTAACTGAGTAATCTCCTCCTGACGGTCATCTAAGGTACTACAAACATAGAGAAAATAAATAATAATTATAATTGCTTATATAGCGCCTAACACTTACTTTATCAGAAGTCTCTAAGCGCTCTACAATAATAATAATAATAATAATAATAGTGGCTACTTGTATAGCGCACAGGTCCACCTTTCGGTGCTCATGGCGCTTAGAGAAAAGGAAATGTAACAGACATAAGAAAGAAAAACAACAATAAACCGAAAAACAAAATTCGAAATTCTCCTAGACACGGTAAATTAAAATATTACAATATTTACAACGAAAGAAACAAATAAGTTTTCAGTTGTAATTTGAATAATTACCCTGGCTTTAGCAGTGCAGCTGTAACGCACGCTGCGTTTCAAGGAATAAATTCCTACCAGGTCCCCATTTACTTCACCTGGGTGGAGTGTGGCCAGTGTAGATCAATGGTACACAACTACCTACACATTAATTTCTCTTGATTGATGAATCATTATGCCCAATTGCCTGTCAACCCCCTTCAAACCCCGGCTAATACCCCTAATGAACAACGTCAGTTAATTGTATACAATATACATAAATATGTTGAGAAACAAAATATCACCAATTTTCGCCATCCCCGCAAAAAAAAAATTCCTTTTGCATACCAAGCCCACAAATGGTAACAATACAATAAATATAATGTACTTCAACTACTCTCTTGGCTTGCTTTTTAAGGTTATTATTATTATTATTATCTTTTATTATTATCATTGTTCCATTATTATCAATAATGTATTTAGTTAACACCACACAGATAAAAGACATTGTTTAAGTGCAAAATGAATGATTAAAGCCCAGCACACACTACACTATCTGACTACGATCCAATAGATTTAGATTGGATTGTGCTGTGTGCTATACCCTTCCATTGCAATCCAACCAGTCAACTATTCATGTATTTGTAACCGAAGTTTTTGTGCCCAACAGACTGCGTGGCATGTGCACCATGGAATCCATAACGAGCAAAGCGATCTCCTACCTCTTTAATCTAGGCTGCAAAATAATTGTTTTTGTTGTTTTATTGTTTATTATTCCTAGCCCAAGCAGCACATAAGTTCTAGATTACATTCAGCTGGTTTCTTACAAAGTGAAAATTCACTACCAGAACTAAAAATTAGCTGTACATGTCACATTTAAATCTACTTTAATCTTGACGGAGAATTGTAACAGTACCTCTTTAGACGAATACTATTGTCTTCAGCATCTTCTAATTTGTCCTCCATCTGTTGGCACTTACTCTGAAGCTGAAAAGAAAAATAGAAAATTAAGATGTTTAATACAATTGTACACCCATTTTTTGTGGATCAAATTCCTGTATAGCCACAACCATTACCAAATTTATACACTTTTCAAAAATTTATCATTCTATTTCTATGGATCATGAACTCATTACATCACAATCATCATAATGTACAAATTATTTGGGGAGAAAATAATTAAAATAATCTATTGGAGTGCCCTATTACGATAGATGTGGTCTCAAACTACGTCACAAGGCCCGGTGATTGCTCGTGCTATACTTTATAGATGCCATGCGCGACATCATGCGATGGGCTTGATTTAGAAATGCAACATTACTTTCTGGATACATTTTTTTGTCTTGTTAAATTTGTGAAAATAACTGCTTTAATATACAGTATATCAAACCTCAATTTTTATGAATTGGCACCTAGATAATGTTACCATGCAATGACTGCTGAAAAAGTTATGTCCCCATGAGAATAACCTTATTGCAACAAATTTGATCACATCTGAATACACCATATTTTAGGTATTTTGTGTACCAAAAAGTGGTATAAATGAAACAAATTTAGATGTTAAAAGGTGGACTGAACTTGAAGCACATCCTACCCAGAGCTGCCAACCTCCAGAACAGAAAATCAGTAACCATCAGGCTCAAAATCAGTAATTTGGGGAATAAATCAGTAATTTCCTATGCGGCGCCATGAATCTTAAAAGAATGGCAAGCGGACGCATGCGCGCATGATTATCTGAAATTTGTTGTGATTTTACTCCCACAAAGTTGCTAAATATTGATTTTCAGTTCATCACAACACATAAGTTTTCAATGAAAAATTGGCTTCTATTAGGAGAATACTTGATAATTTTCCATCTTTCTCATGCAGCGAGTGCTGGATGGCCACCATACTGTACAGCACTTGCTACGATAGATCCCTATGCGCAAAAAAAAAAAAAAAAAAAAAAAAAAAAAAAAAAACCGTAATTTTTAGACATTCCGTACTGCTGTAATGGTCGTTAATTTCCGTACCAATTACGGGAAATCCGTACTAGTTGGCAGCTCTGCCTACCTAAGAGATTTGTTATTCCAAATTTACATTATTTAATGAGTGTGGGGTAGACTGAATAACAAACAAGTGACAACCAGTATTAAAGCTGACACATTACAAATAGTGACATTCAAAAGTATGACAAGACAAGGAAATATCTCCGACTCGGTTTCGGATGTGACAGATGTGAACAAAAAGATTATCAATAAGAATAAGAAATTTTGGTCATATGACATGTACTATAAAATAGACATATCCTACTACGTGTAAACGTATGTATTTGAAATGTGAACAAACAATTTTTCAGCAAAATAAACCCTGAAAGTTGTTTTTTCTTTCTAATGAGATTAGTAATTTCAAATTAATTTAATAATCTCATTATCATCACAACCAAGTTTAATAAATTGCTTCCCATGAACTTTTAATGTAGTTCAATATACATTTTGGAAAAATGGCAGCTTTAGGCTAAACCAAATTGACAATAATTGTCATAATTTATTTATTATCTACAGCATCCAATTTTTTGTAAAACTTAATTCATGTAGTTGTTAAACCTCTATGACACTTAATCATGTATTACAGCCCCCCCCCCCCCCAACAAAAATATATATATATCTTGAGTGTACTTACATCAGAGTTGACTTTGTCTAAGCGCTCAATATCTGAAGTTTGTTGGTCCATCATGGTCTCTAAATCTTTAATCTGTTAAGATACGACATAATGTTTGTATTATCATACTAAGTAATCTATCATCATACATTATTCCTTCAACATATATATAGAAGGTATCATTTAGATTTAAGCTTATCCTGGACACCTCTAGAAATATGCACCAAGATATGATTGTCAATATTTTACCAATTTTGGGGCAGATGTTTACATTGGTTTACATTATTAACATTCAGGCGAATTTTGTAAGGAGCAAATAATTGCATCCAGTGTTTTTTTTTTCCTTCTTTCTGGAACCAAGAACAGGTTCAACCAAACATTTATTGAGAATGAAAAAGGCCCTACTTTTTATATATTTTCAATCCTCCTTTGTCACCTTGCACAAGACCTTGGAAGTCAGGGTGCTTAAATAGACTTCAGATTTTAAACAACTTTTTCTTTAAAGTAACATTTTTACGGAACTGGAAATTCTTTTTTGTTTGTTTAATTGAGTAAGGCACATCTAGTAGATCATTTTCATAATGTAATCAAAAGCACAAATGTTTGTTAAGAGCCTGGAGACACATTATTTCATTTACCTGTTTATACAAATAATTGTATTTCAATAGTCAGAATGCAAATTGCATACATTACATGTTGATAGGTTGGACAAGCCATGTTTGTCCTACCTACAGCATTAAGAGGAATTAAGTTGCAGATTGATAGTTCTCTTATGTTCATAATTTGTTTGGAGAATGACTGGGGGAAGTACTCACCCTATCAGTGTTGGTGTTTTCACGCATCTTCAACACTCTTGAAAATCTGTAGTAAATGAAATTACATTTTACATTGATCTATTAATACTATCACTAACAATAATATTCATTGACAGCTATTTTTCAACTAAAGAGATTATTCTGAAAGCTACTAAAATCTAGTTTCTGCAATTTCAAGTAAATCTATGACTTTCAATTCATCATTTTTCCTTGTCACCTATAATTTAATATTGGTAAATATGTGAGGGTTACATCCTTGGATAAGTTGTGTCATAGAAGAGACGAGGTTTGCAGACCTTAGGCTCACCTGAGCCGATGATTTTTTGCATTCAGTTTACCTGACCTTTAGTGAATATAGGGGCATGTTTATCACAAGATACATTATGTAGTCCGACAAGTATCCAACTCCGTAAATGTGGGGGTATGTTTTTATGCGAAAGATTGTTTAACTTGACAACCCAACCCGATGCAAAGACCTGATAGAACAAAGAAAATCGGTTCATCTCTGACCATCATTGCAATGAATGCTCAATGTTATACCACTATAGTTTACCTGGAGTTTTCATCAGATTCTGCCTCTATCTCATCAATCTTCAATTTACGCTGTCTAAGCTCATCCTCCCGGTCACACATGACGTCTTCCAGGTCTCTACATTTCAAGTTGAGTGTCTTGGCTTGTTCTTCAAACTGAAAATAAGCAAGAAAAATGGTACAGTGCTTTCATACTGAATGCTTTATAAATGTTACAAATTAAAATCATTATTATTGCCAATGCAAAAGTTTGCTAAAGATACTTGACAGTCAAAGTTGAGTAAGCATTAAGTAGTACTAAAACCCATCAGATAATTTTACTTGTATTATAATGCACTATGTTAGCCTATAAATGAACTTACATCTTCTGCTCTCTGTGAATGCTCCTCCAATTCAGTTTGAAGCTCTCTGATGGCCCCGTTCGAGGTATCAATATCTGACTGGATCAGCCCCAAGCGCTCCTTGATGTTGCTTAATTGTGACATTTTGCTTGGATGTTGTCAAAGCTATCCCAACTGCAAAACAAAATAGGAAGGGAAGACTAGTAATACATGTACGATTAAGCCATCAAATCAAAGCTGATATGTTTTCAACGTTTCACAGAATGAACAGCTAGATAAAAATGTATGGTTAATCTTCCTACAGCCCAGTAGAAGATAATATTGGCCCCCCCCCCCACTCCGGACGGACCCCATGCGTGTTACCAAAATGTCCGATAAAGGGGTACTTTTTGTGCGACAAAGTCCTGCCCGAGATTTGTAAAAAAAGGGGTGTACCAATATTAACTTTTCACCCAGAGATTTCAATAAAAAGGGGGTGTTTTTTCGTTTTTTCTCTCATCTCTTTGGACTCCTGAGAAATTATTCAGAATTTAGGGGGGTACATTGAGCATTTTTCATGATTAAAGGGGTCTCCAAGGCAGGAAAAGCCAGCAAAAAGCCCGCGAAAGGGGGGTTCGGAAATGTTGGCAGTCCTCAGATAGGGGGTGCTTACAAAAAGAGGGAACAAGCATATGCGTACCCTAAATAACACTGAGAAGATAATTAACAGACTACATGTAGAACTGCAATTAAATCAGAAAAATTTATGCAACACTGCCACATTCCCCCCCCCCCCCCCAAGATATCACGAAGGAAAAAAAATTAAAACACTCAAAACAACATTAATATGCCTTTCAATCATTCTTCAAAATGCATGTAGCACAGTCATGCATGCTTGATGTGTGTGGATATACAGCCCTATAGTACACTGTACATGCAGATGAAGGTGGATTTGTGATCGGATCAATAAGCTTTAAACCAACCACAAATATTGAAAATTCAGTTATCCATGTCATAATAAGCTTATCGGTATGTAGGCATCTATTTGAAGCCTGGACCCAGCCTCCTCACGTCATCACCTTTCTTCACCTGAGCCAATTATTTATAAGGTCAGGATATCATCACCACACTCTATCTCCAAATATGTTAATCAGGCTTCACCCTATGAATTCATTTATCGCGTCTTGTCTACTCGCGCCCGTTTTTCTTTGCGCGACGGTTACAAGGTGGTAGATATATACTTACTATGACTCAACTCTTAATGTAAACAAAAAAAAATCTCTTTTAGTTTAGATCTATAGATCCATTATAGATCTAGATCTAGATCTATAATAAAAAATATGGACATGCAGATAGCAAATTTCATGACCTCTCTGAAGATGTAAAATTTGTACCTAGACCTATTTTAAATTTGAGATCAAATTGCATACCAAGTTGAAGAAAAGTGACAAAAATCCTGTCAAACATGAAAAATTAGTTTAGCACTGCACTGTCACAAATTACAACAAGTGTAAATGTTACATAGATCAAGTTCAAGTTTCAAGTTCAAGTTTATTTGTCTTCCAGAAAACACATGTGACAAAATATAATAGAGTATAATCATAACAGTACAATACCAGTACAATGTAGAATAGAGAAAGACGAGGAGACCTTGGTTGAAGCACAGCTTGTTAAGTTAAGGCCCCCTCATATGGTGTGACAAAGATAACTGATTCATGAATACAACAACAAATATGGAATATATAAAACTATTTACAAAATACTCTCAGAGAACAACTACCCAACGATGCATCGACCACAGCATGGATGACTACAACAAGTATACCTGAAGATGCGCACATCCCCATCACACCGGGTGAGCTAACAAACTCACAGTGTGTGTGAAAAAAATGTATCATATGAGCAAAAATCAACCCACCCATGGGAGGGCGATCTAATATGGACAAACCCAAGCTGACACCAAGTCGAGACATTGATGAGTTATTGCTCTCTGAGTGCAGAGGTCAAGAACGACAAGTAGGAATATATGGTATACATGTACCGGGTATGTACAGATGAGAAAGAAGAAGAAAAAAGAAAAGGGATAGAAGGGGATTATGTCAAAGTCAAGAAATAACAAATAATAGATCGAGAGTAGAGTTTAATATGCTACAGTACACGAAAAATGAAGCTTGATAACACATTCATATGTCATCGACATACTTGTGAAGTAAATATGACTTAAGTCTACGTTTAAAAACTGAGATACTTGAAGCCTTTGTTATAGTAGTATCAAGTGAATTCCAGAACCTGGGGCCAGTGGACATTAGAGTATTCAGAGTGAATGTTGTCCTTGCATATGGTAAATGGAGAGCAGAAGCCTGTCTAGTATTGTAGCTGTGAATTTGGTTATTTCTTCTAAAGATTTGAGCAAGGGCAGGAGGGAGGTCCCCAGAGTGAATGCTAAACATGAGCGTTCCAAGTTGCATTGAATAGAGATCTTCAAGTTTTAGAATACCGTTTTCATAATAAAGTAGATTTGTATGTGCACGATAATTCGCTTTACAAATTATTCTAATAACCCGCTTCTGCACAACAAAGAGCCTGTGGATTATTTCTAGCTCTAATAATATTAGGGAGGCCAATGCCCGGGCGTAAGGCTTCTACGCCTACGATTTGTGCGCTCGTCGCCCACTTCAAAAAATTAGCAGAGGGAAAAAAATGATGTAAAAAAAAAAATTGATGAAAATA
Organism: Strongylocentrotus droebachiensis; assembly: GCA_035222895.1. NCBI lineage: Eukaryota > Metazoa > Echinodermata > Echinoidea > Camarodonta > Strongylocentrotidae > Strongylocentrotus > Strongylocentrotus droebachiensis. The sequence continues at coordinate 75,049 of JAVYIG010008473.1, forward strand.
AGAAAAGAATAATACAATTATACATTTCACAACATACCTATAATCACGGATCTGTAACAGTCTTTCACCATTTGTTGACGATCTTGCAGATTTTGACGTATTTGAGTCCAATAATTGTCGTAGCAGAACAACTTTACGGACGCGCATCACAGACTAAGAAAATCCTAGAGGGCGTAGAGGTTTGCTCACTAAAAACCTTCTCATTGGCTGAAGGTAGACACTAAAAATATGGGATCCGTTTTGAGTAAAGAACTTTTGATAGAGATCAACATTTCAGATGTTCACAATTGCCACTTCTAACAACTAGAAAATATAAAGAAAAAAGATTATATCTTTTTAAATACAGATTTTTACAAACTGAACATTCAAAAGTAGATAGAGTACGATGTTTCTGTCAATCTTGCGTTGGTTTGAGCCCTATAGCTACATCCAGTAGCGGATCTAGAGGGGGGGTTGGGGGGGTTGCAACCCCCCCCCCTTGGGCGGCCCAAAAAAAAAACAAAAAAAAAAAAAAAAAAAAAGGAAAAAAAAAGAAAAAAAGAAAGAAAAAAAGAACGCACGCTGGAGAGAAACCCTTTCAAGTGCAAATATTGTGAGAAGATATTCAACTCATCTGGTAACTTAACCAAACACATGATAACTCTGGATATAACTATGTATTAAACTGTTACTTGATTTAAAAAGACGTTATCATGCACTGCTTTTTATGGTCTCCATTGTGTTAATAGATTCCAGGAAAACATCACTTACGGGGTTCAAATAAACACCCCAAAAAAAAATCGGCTCGCCGCTTCGCGGCTCGTGGACGGTGCTCTGCATCGTCATTATTTTGGTCAAACCCCCCCCTTAGCAAAAAGCTAGATCCGCCCCTGTACATCCATCTCAAAATGAGAAGAAAAACTGTGAACAGTGACGTCATTGTTCGCGCCAAAAATAAAGGGTATTGCGACATAATGTCTGAGCTCCACTGAGCTCCGGTCAGATCGTGCGCAAAGCGTAGTCTTATTTATAGACCCTAGTACCTTATTCTCACAGCACTAGATACGAGTGTCGTGCAGTAATGTATGAGAAGTGTTAAAAAAGATATTTCAGTAAAAAAAAGTCTACGTGAGCAGTCTATACTCCAATCGAGAATTGAAATGAAAGCCATGATTTGAAGGTGTGTGTTGTATGATACATGGTTAGTGAGTGTGTATGTTACGTATAGCGAAAGGGAGAGAGAGAGAGAGAGAGAGAGTGAGAGAAATATTAGTACACGTACGTTGCATGGATCATGCTGCTGTGTTCGCTGCAAGATGGATGTTAATTGGACCTCGTAACTTCTCGATCGTTGATAATAAGGAATACTCATGAGGAAATCAAATTGTTGGAATACACATCTAAGGTAAATATCAATGAATTATATGTTTCTTAGCTGCCAATTTTTATATCTCTTCTTCATTTTTGAACCATCGCCTTCGGCTCGCTCGTAGTAGTAGAAGATGGAATCGTTCGCACATTGATGGCTGGATTTCAGCCTGCATTGGGGCTTGCTAGCGCCTGTGTCGGTGTGTACGTGTGCGACCGATTCAAGGCTAGCCGCTGTTGAGTGATTGCACTTTCGCGCGAAGTTTTAAACTTCATCATGAACTTTGTCCGGACAATGACACGCCCATTCCCTCGGGCCTGTCTAATTATGAACGTAACTTCGCGACATGAAATTTATCTGTTTCAAGGCCCTTACGTACGGCCAGCCGTAGAAGGAAGGGTGTTTTTAAAAGCTGGATATCTCCTATTTGATGGAACTTCTGGAGTCGGCAGATGGGTGAATTTTCTTAGTGAAGGTAAATGCTTTCTTTTAATCTTAGTTTCATTATAAACAAATTAGTAATTAAAAAGTTAGATTTGGGCATTGGCCTCCCTAATAATATTGTAAGTGTTATTGTTCAATATTATTATAGCAAAGTGGTAAACGATAAGATTAAGATAAAAAGAAATTCACACCACCTCGCAGTTACAAAGTGAATTTACCTCAAAAGTTGCGTCACTCCCCCTCCCCTGAATCTACTAACATAATTACATATCCTTCAGTTCAGATACCCTACAAGAGTACAATGCTAAGTACATGACTGTGTGTCTAAGAATGCGGCTCATTCGTGATTCTAGAATATATAGTAGCCGTAGGCGGTACATATTTCACTTTTTACAAGTCAGTTCAGTTTCTTATATGGTGGAGTAATGTTTATACAGAAATTACACTTGCCTGTCCAATGAAAGTAGCCCTTGATGTCTGAATAGATCAAATTAGAAGTCCAAGATCTAGGAACTACCACCGTCGCGTTATTTGGGTCACAAAAAGGGTGTACGAAGCGGAGAGATCAAGCTTGTATATTATCAAGGAGTGGCCGCTCGCGCGCTCTATAAAAATATAGCTAGCTAGCTCAGTGCATGCAGCGCAGCTGCGCAGTATCTCGCCGCATCTCACGTAAATCGTACATGCGTATACACGGATACCGTACCTTGAAGTTGATATATAGCGCGCTCGCTCCTCTCTGACAAGTGGTCGTACGCATTGGCAAGTTTGCACCACTGAACTGGAATATGTTCAGTGGTACAGATGCATGATGGTGTGCACTCGCAAACCTTTTTTTATTTTATAGAATCTAGTCTATTTGAACTACAGTACAAAAGAGTCTAAAGAGGATGGGAGAGGCTCTTTTTCAAGCCCCTCCCGTTTCTTGATTATAAATAAAGAGGTGTTCTTCAACCTATTTTTAGTCACGGCACCTTTTCGCGTCACCCCAATCCCAAATTAATCGCAAAAGATAGTTTCCATGATCATTCGCAAACATAACCCCCCCCCCCCCCACTCAGTGTTATTTATATACGCAACATTTCTGAACCCCCCTTTCGCGGGCTTTTCCTGCCTTGGAAACCCCCCTAAATCCGGAACACTGCTCAATGTACCCCCCCAATCTACCACATTCAAGATATTTTGTAACCCCCTTTTTAAATTTCCCAGGAGTTTGTCGGATATATACGGTGCGTTTCCCCCAAAAAAATACTCAACTTTGGTAGCTTTTCTAATTAAGAAGTTATAATGAACCTGTCATAATATATGTAAAGAAGATTTAATGCCCTGTCTAATGATAGCCTATAATACCATGTTATTGCTGCCAAGATGATCATGACTGAACAACATAATGTCAAAATCCTCTTGTGCCAAGTTTGGGCTGAAGCGATGAATGTGGGTCAATGTGTGTGTTTTCTCATTCCAAAACAATTGCTCTTTTATTTAAATTGACTATTAAGTATCAGGAAGTTGGAAAAAAATGTTAACGTCAACTCATACTCAAAGAAGTTATTTCAAGCAAAAATTTATGATATTCTCTTCGTTATGATGACAATGTTGACATCGTTCGCATCGATCCCTCAGTTGAGTGATACAAAATGGATATAGTTTATCTGGGAAAATATGCTGCCAATTTACTTGATATCTTTCTTGCATTTGGGTTCAGTAACCTTTTTTGTGAAATGGTTCAGTGGACAAGAGTAAGCAGTACGAACTAAGATAATCATGAAACAGGAAGTTAGTATAGGCTGTTCAAAATAATTAATTTTTGCAAAAAAAGTAAGTAGAGCGGCACATCCCCGTATACCATATTAGGCGAACACCCCCCGCCCGGCCCGGCCCCCGGTGACATTTCTTAACTCTACGTTTTAATCATCAACTTCTTCTTCCTTCTCTCAGTTTTCGTTAGGCTACAGAATATCTCATATAACGATTATCATAAAGCCATAATGCAATTTATTAGTGCTCTTGTATTATTTGATATGGTTAGGTAAGTTTTAGGGAATCTTGCGACAAAAATCAATCGGCCAGATTTTGAAAACAACTTGGACAGCTAGCTCAGCACTTGCGATCGATGTTTCTGTTAATTGGATCACTTTTGTACAGAAAACCAATAAAATCGACCATTTACGCGTCTTTGCATATATAGTCTAAATATTCGGAATTCCTTTTTGGCGACAGAGGTGGGATTTTTTTAGCCGAAGATCCGCGTACAATGGGTATCTCAATAATATATAACATTTTTATTGCGTCTATAAAGCAATAATATTGTGTTACGTTTTACAATATGGTGACAATGGACTGAATCAGTAAGTTGAAAAACAAAGGGAAAATATTAGGGTTAGAAATTAAAAAAAAAAAAAAAAAAAAAAAATCACAATTATATTGAATAAAGTAAATGACACATAATTGTAAATGGATGATTGTCAACGAGACGGAGTTGAGTCTTTTGTCAAATCTGTTTGTTGCTATGGCAGGCAGCCGGTAAAAATGAATTCGTTTAATTAAATTATGGAAATGCAAGCATTACTCTAAACAAACATTAATTAGCTCATTCTTCCTGATTGAGGTGTCATATGAAAGGGCAGAAAATGACATTTCTAAAAATGTGATTTCTCTTTGAAATTCAGATACCGTCCGCCAAATGACTTTTGGTATCCTTTCTTCAAATTGATTTTAATCACTCATGCGTGAAATATGCATCATATGAAAGAAGAGGATCTAAGCTTTAAAAATATATGTCATTTATTTGATTATAATTGTAATTAAGTTATGATAAAACATTGATAACTCTCGGTTTCCTTTTTTTCTAGGACGCACTGTATAGCGCGTTTGGAATCGCTATTTTACCCTACCGTCCATTTACCTCTCTTACAAACTTCTCTCCCTTTATATTTCCTTCCATACTCTCTCCCTCTGTCTTTCCTTCTATCTCCTATCTTTGCTCTACCTTTTTTTTTTTAGGGGGGGGGGGGAGGGGTGCACTTGCCATAGAGCTACGTTCGTTTATGTCTAGTGTCATATTCACTGTTGGTCATAATGGTGGAATAATTATTTTTACCCCAATTTATTGAATGATTTTGACAATGATTTATTCTTAATAGATCTAGATAATAGTATACATTCTCAAATTGTATTGAATGACAATTGGGGAGTGTTTGTTTTGCGTGACTGCTAAAGCATGTGTGTGCTACCATGCTAATCAACTAGGGGACCTACGTCCTTAAGTCATAAAACTGACAGTAATGGGGATTAATGCCTCATAAAAGGGCACTAATATAGCACATCGACACGGTTTTGATCCTGGGGGCTCACAGTAACGAGGCCATTGATTAGCCAATGAATCGTGACCGAACGCAGCGGGCGATAAGGTACGTCGACGCCCCCACAAAAAAAAAGTCTCCAACAGGAAAAATTCCTCTGTACGGTCATGCATTATGGTTCAAGGCATGCCCACATAGAAGATTTTTTTATGTCAGGGGTCGAGGCAAAATGCAATGAATTATTGAAAATTTATTGCATTTTCTTAGTTTTTTGGTTTTTGTGACCAACAGCTATATTAGTGCCCTTTTATGAGGTATTAATCCCCATTACTGTCAGTTATGACTTAAGGACGTAGGTCCCCTAGTTGATTAGCATTGTAGCACAATTAGCAGTCACGCAAAACAAACATTCCCCAATTGTCATTCAATTAAATCTGAGAATGTATACTATTATCTAGATCTACTAGGAATAAATCATTGTCAAAATCATTCAATAAATTGGGGTAAAAATAATTATTCCGCCATTATGACCAACAGTGTAGTTGTCAATAACGACTACTTGTATACATTGGAAGTATCGTGATAATCATATTAAAAACCACATAAAATGTTTCTGCTTCGTCACCGAAGAGCCGCATACTAAAAGACATTTTGTTTTAAAGTAGTATTTTCATCTATAAGAAGCAGGCCGACGTTATGGGAACACCACATTGCTTTTTTCCATCATGGGAAAGTATGTTTTATTGTTTATTCTTGGCTATTCAAAAATCTTTTACAGAGAAAATAATGATAAAATAATCATAGTAGAAAACAGGGGCGGCGGAGCGACTACCCAAATTTTTTAATTTTGTTGTTGTTGTTGGGGGGGGGGGCACAAACAAAAAAGGGCACTTTCTGGAGAAAAAAAAGGGCACCGTACAAAGGAAAATCTCAAAGCGAAATATACAATTTTTTTAAAACATTGGTATATACACCTACATTGTGATTTCATTATCAGGGATGTCAATATTTGTTTCTCTTTATACACCATACAAGATATTGTTTAAGCATCATCCTTTGCAGTTGGATGTGATGGTCTGAATATTCTTTTGCGACCGAGCAAAGCAAGCGAGGACAAATTAGATTTGTGAGGTCGCTGTGCAAAAAATTACATCTTATAAAGAGGAAAAAAAAACCGATCTTGATGGGATTATAAGCACATTCTCTTAATGGAAGAATGAAAAGACCTTTGAGTTTGATAAGTTATGATAATTATATCATCTATAAATGCGAGCAGCGACCTTTGGTGGAACTTGCTCCTAGTTCCTTTAAATTTAGGGGACACTAATTTATCGAAAGGTAAAAAACACTTATTTGAAAAGAAAAGTGAGCCCTTGTCAAAATACAAAGGGTAATTATCAAAGGTGAAAATGGGGCACTTCTTATACCTGAAAAAAGGGGCACTCACCAGAAATGAAAAGGCACTTATTAGAATGGCAAATGGGCATTTGTCGACGGAAAAGGGGCACCCATCAGATTTTGTTACGGGCATTTATCAGAGGTGAAAATGGGCAATTATCAGTGAAAAGGGGATAGGTCCCTTGTTAGAAAGGAAAAGAGGCCTGTAAAATATAAGTTTTGAGTCAAAATGTATTGGGGGGGGGGGATAATTCCCCCAAACCAAAAATGTTATGTTAATTCTACCTTTTTTTTTTAGATGACCCCCCCCCCCCCTCCCCCCCCCCCCCCCCCCCCGGCGCTCATAGGGGGGGGGGGTGCAATTTTTCAAATTTTCGATGGCACCCCCTAAAAAAAAAATAGTGCTCACTACCCCCCCCCCCCCCCCCCCCCCCCCCCACTGAGCGAAATATTGGCCGGCACGATTTTAAAATTTCAGCACACTAAATTTCAAATTGATTTCAAATTTGGGCCCCCCCCCCCCCCTCCAAGAAATCCTGGATCCGCGCCTGCCTACGTAATACACTCAAATAAACACTGAAAAACCCCACAATCATTCAAACAAGCATCAAACTCAGGCAAAGAAACAGCTAGTCAGAGCACACCAAAAAAATAAAAAATAAACCTAAAATTAATGTAGCTAAACAGAAGTACTCAAAATAAAAGATGTCGACACAAAGAGGTCTTGTAGGGCTTTAATTTATTGTCTAGCACAGCAAATCTCTCTTTCTGAAAGATTCTTACAAAAGTCATGTATACAAATATATTCAATGATGGAGAACGGTAACCGATGGAAATACTAAGGATGGTGTAATCTAGAAAGAAGAAAAACCAAGGGTGAAAAGGTGAACAAATAGTCAAGTCAAAATAGCAAATTCTAGGGGGTAACCCAAAGTAATTGCAAATGAAGTTATTCCACTGCAGTGCCCTCCTGAAGAATCCTCTGTTACAGTAATACTATAAAAGTTAAGGAAAATAAAAGTAGTGGAAGATGATCAAGCTTGCATAATATGCAAATTATAGCTATTTTCTTAATATCAAAAACACATAACAGACAAGTATAGTAAAATCCTGAAGAAAATTGTTTATGGGATCATGATGACAAATGAAATGGTCTGATCAATTTGATAAACAGTGCATTTCAGCCCCTCCAATGCAACTGAGTTTGATGAATTTTACATCAAATTGTTTAAAACATAATTGAGGTTATTGATGTCCATTTAGCAAACTTAAAGAAAGAAAGAAAGGTGCCCCAGGAGAGGTTTAGATTTTGTTGTAACAGAGGTATCATAAGGACTGTGTTTAAACAAACAGAGCATAAAATAAGATTCCTAAGTACCGGTAAACAGGGGGAGGGATGGATGTATTACATGTAACAGTTCATAGTAAAACCGATATTACTAGAGAGATAATGGCAGGAGTATGTGCTTTGCCAAACAGTATTTTCAGGCCCTCAAGCCAAAAAAATTTACAGCCTGGGGGTTCAAACTCCCCAAACTCCCCAGAGCCAATCCATCTCTGATCAATGGATAGCTCTGTGATTATGATAGCTACCCTGTAAAGTGTTTCCACCCTCTCTCTACTGATCGTTGTAATGTTTACCTATTCCTTAGAATAAGTTCCAATTTAATCCTATTACATTATTTAATATACACAAAACTATATCAATGGTATAACTTCCGGAGCCTATGACATACAAGCATTGCTTTTTCTTTGGGCTCCATTATATTTCTTCCTTTATTTAACTTAGTCTTATGTATTATTCTCTTCGTTTGTATAAATAAAAAAAGGAAAAAAGGAAAATGTAACATGCTAAACTAAAACTGAAACTGAAACTGAAATAGTATAATGTCTGTGTCCTATACAGATCATTGTTATGAGAGCAGCGTAACCCACTTGACTCTGATGGTGAACATTGTGGCCCGAATTCACAAAGCAAGGTTTGAGCTCAGACCAAGGTTTGAGGTCAAACCTCCTTTTGTTTCGCCAAACCTTCTTTTGTTATTTACAAACCTGGTTTGTAAATAACAAAAGGAGGTTTGGCGAGACAAAAGGAGGTTTGAGCTCAAACCCGGTCTGAGCTCAAACCTTGCTTTGTGAATTCGGGCCTGTGGGTTTGAGCCCCGGCACGGCACCGGTGTTCTTTGGTAATAATAGTTAGAGTGGGTTCTCTTATAGGGCTCATGTCTGTCAGACTTGACGATGGTGGTCCACTATTATATTATTACCCTGGCTGCCATTACGGCGCTTTAGCATTTCAAGGAATTAATTCCTGCCCGGTACCCACTTACATCACCTGGGTTGAGAGTGGCAAATATAGATTAATGTCTTGCCAAAGGACATTTGTGCCGCTGCGGGTTTCGAACCACAGACCTTGTGATCCACCGTTCGGTGACATATCATCTCGACCATGGCACCCATATTATAGGAAAAATAAAATTTACAAGAGTTTTTTTCTTGCAAAGTATTCAGACATATTATATTATATTTGAACAATTTTTGGCACAGGCTAATTTTTTTTTAGTAGATTATCTGTTCTTGCTGTTCCAGCTTTATTCTCCTTTAAGAGCACCATGTAACTAATATGACGACGTAGCATTACAAAGTACCCGATTACTCAGGATCCCTTAAAAGGTACGTGTACTTGCAATTAATGACAATGGTAATCATAGTCTAGTATACATGTAATTCTCGCTATCGCCAATATATTAAAAATACCTGTATGTTACATTCAGGCCCCATCTCAAATGCACTCTGGGATAGTTTGGTGACCGAGTCGCTTCCAGTCTATTCATGGTGTGTGTGTGTGTCCGGTATACTTTATTTTCAGACAGTAATCACATTGATTTATCACGATTTTCAAACTATTTCAAAAGTGAATTTGTCAAGGGTTCGTTCACAACGTTTTGGTGGGGTATTCTGAAGTTAAGCCCACCATTTTCTTAAAGTTTCCAGAAGGGCCTTTCATTGTTTCAATCTAGATGTACATATGATTTGGAGTACGGTATCTATTCCTTCTCTTGTTTTTGTTGCTACCATCACAAAAATTGAGAAACTTAGAAACAGTCTTTGGACACGTCCGTAATTCCGTATGTACATTGCGCATACATAATATGTGTACCGTGCATGCCGCCACACGCCGGATGTATGTTAGTCCCGGAAGTGGCTCGTAATACATCCAAGGGGCTACATCATTTATTGGCGTATTGGCAATAGTGAGAATTCAATGTTATTACATAACAAAAGTAGAATGCACATACACTATTTACACAAGCTGTACATATACTGTACATATATATAGAAATACAAACAAAATCCAGTGCATCTCATCTCATCTCATCTCTTTGAAGCCTTCCACTGCCTGATGTGATCCTCAATGGTACTAATGTTCTCCTCCATGTCATCGGGTGTGTTGCTAGGCAACTCTCTGACGATGGAAGGCAAGTAAGAGTTTGAGGCTTCTTCTAGGATGGTCTGGAAGATTTCACACTGGATATTGTCTTCAAGCTTACGTCCAGAGTAACCCCTGTGTATCAAGTAAATAAAAACAATGTTTTTAATACCTTCTGTCAAATGATCTTTACGACCTTTGACCTGACATTCCAAGATCTGATCACTTGCTTCCAACAGTGAAGAATACTAGATACAAGTTTTTTTAAGTTCACTGCTAAAATAGTTTAGAATAGTAACAATATTGTCATAACAAGGTTAAAGAAAACCTTGATTTCATGTAAATTGACATCGGGGAGGCTCTGCTTTCTTATCATTATATTTTGTACTGTAACAATTCCCCTTAAATCTGAAAAAGACCTAAACAAGCCTCATTTTCTTTAGTACCGGTACACAAGTTTGAAGTCTATACCTCAAGTGTTTTTCCAGATATGGAGGTATTCAGGCACTTCACTGCCAGAAATAATTTTGTTTATAAATATTGCAAGCCTGCAAAGCGAGCGAGAAAGAAAGATACTTTATTATCTTTAAAATGTAATTTCCTCATGAAAATTAATAGCAGTTTCTAATATATTGTATAACAAAATTGACCTCATTCCAAAATAATATATTCATTTTAAATAAACTTCTCTAATGGCACCCCTAGAGATGACTTGCGGACCCCACTTGAAAAGCTTTTCTAAATCCTTAATCCAAACTACATGTATATCACCTTCATCAATAGGTCAATTGTTTACCAAGCTCGTTGGTCATCTACATGTAATCCTTTTCAATGAGAGCATTCACTATGAGTCATTACTGAAGACACAGTTTGTTTACCTCTGCTCGAGTCTGTGAAAAAGAACAGAGTTGTCTGTACGGAGGACGTAAACAAGGTCAAACCAACGCTCTGGGAAGAATTCACAGCTATGGTAGTCTACCACTTTCCCTCCTGTCTTCATGTCTTCCTCTAGTTCATCGATCACCTGGTGGAAAAAAAATCAAGAAATCATGTTTTCTCGTGTTATTTAGATAGATGTATGACACAGTAAACCAAGTCATGATCAATGATTTTAGAGTGGTAGACTGTAACTTAAAGTGTCTTTAAATCCCTTATATACAGTTAACAACAAAATTATTCATACCTTAACAAGGTTTGAAATGTTTTAAGAATATAAAAAACTTATTTGTCCCAATTTATATTTCTTCAGAATGTGACATATAATAAAGCCACACTGTCCTACTTGTAGCTACTTGCTCCATCTATATAGAAAACAATGCCTAATTCAGTGACCATTGGTCCCCCATGATCCTCTTTTTCTTATGTTATTTGAGAGCTGAGTTGATGAGATAACCACCTGTGCAGTGACCTTGCAGGGTGCTCTAATCCCTCCTATAAACTAGTACAGATATGCTTTAAAGCTTACATGTACATCTAGAAGCATTCAACATAGACCCTAATATAACAAGTCCACCATTATCTTCCTGAGTTACAAAACAAAACAAAACAAAAAACAAATTTACAAGGGGTGAGAATAATTTAGTTGTTTACTGTATACAGGCAAATGCATCACAGAAAGCATTTTGAACTTTAAACATAGATATCATGATGTCACATAGACAAATTAAATATCTCCTTTTATGTGTGCAGGCTAGTCTGTTTAATTAACAAATGCTAAGTTGAATGTTCAGGCACTTTGATAGATAGGTTTTGGTACTTTTTCAGTACATCAGGTAAAGTAGTTAAGAAAAGATACATGAAATAAACAAACAATATATAAACAATAAAGGTCAGCTACACAGCTCTTTTTCATTTTTTCAACTCAAACTTTCATTCCGACTTGAACTTAAATTTGAGCTACGGCAAAGGCCCAAGTTGAAGCTCATAAAAACAACACAGGTGACTCTATGTCTTTTTAATTGACATTCTTTCACGCAAATTATGTATAAACCCCCAAAGCAGACACCATCAATTATCCTAACCGTGTCCACTGTCCAATCAGCGTTAGTCCGGAGTAATTGATTTTTATTGAGAATAGCAACGTGGATTTCCTTAGCCTGGGTTAGGCAAATAGTATGGGGCTGAGAAAACGAAGTGTGTAAAGCAGGAACAAAAAATAGTAAAGGGCTAGGGAAAGTATGGGGCTAAGAAAACCAAGTGTGAAAAGCATATCAGGTTATCGCAGGTCCAGAGGGACAAGCAACTAATTAAGCGTGTATATATCTCACCCTATCTTCATCCAAGATTGGACATTCATAGTCTTCATCCCAGCCTTCGTAGAGCTCTTTTTCCTTGGCCACATCACCAACATTAACATATACAAATTCAAGCTGCTGAGCTAACTCCTGACCAAGAGTAGACTTCCCAGTGCCAGGGGTTCCTAAACACAAAAAAAGAACAGTTTTAAAAATCATACTCATCAGGTGATGTCTGCACAGGATATGATATGGGGGAGGGGTGGTGTGTGTCAGGATGCTTAACAAAAATAAAGCCCTCTCTCTCTTGCCTATGGATACAACACAAACTAATAATCAAATAGCAATACTTATCTTACAAAATGTATGTAAATATTTTATCTTTTATCATATTGTCCAATGTAGCTATTAAAATATGATGAAATATTGCTTGTGAGCTTATTCATTTTAATACTGTTTTAAATCAACTGTCTGGATATAAACCTACCAGTCTAGACAACTTATAATTTTTTAATTATATATTATCATAATTTTTTTAATGACAACTTACAACAATAACATCTGTATAATTATTGAAAAACAGACATTTTGGAACAATAGTACAATACATGCATAAAACTCTCTAGATTAACTGATTTGTGAACAATTTTTTAAATAGTCACCTAAGGAAGTAGTCTTTAGACAGGTGTACAATTAATTGCTTGATACACTGTCTGTAGCTCCAATTTGTCGCTGAATTATTACAAATAAATGACACGTGCCAAACAAATTTGGTCGAAAATGTACAGTGGCTGAGTAATGAGCATAGAAACATAGTAAGAAAAAAATTGGAGTTGTGGTTTTATATTGAAGATGATTTTCAGCAAGTTTTTGTGAGGTCTTTTTTATCTGACTGGTTCAAACATTACAATTTACAGCACGATAAACAATCCATAGTAAATCATAGCAAATTTCTCTCAAAATATACGATTCCCATAGGACCCATACCAGAACTCAAGATCAGCTTTAACTTAAGTATAATTTCCTTCTACAAATGCACTAGTAAATGGCTATTTTTTATTTTTTTACTATAATTATTGGGCCTATCACCAGGGGGGTGTTTCACAAAGATCATAAGTTGAACTTATCTCTAAGTTGGACTTAAAAATTATGGAAGGCCGTTAGCATCTTTGAAAATATTTTGTAAAAGTTATTTTAAAAGGCATAAAATGTTGATTCAAATCATTCATATTTTCTATCATCAAGGAGATTTCATGTTCTTGATGTGGAATTTATAAAAAGTCTAAAAATACTTGAATTTCTGCTTTTGAATATATTTCATTTTAAGGCTCCAATGGCTGTCCATAATTTTTAAGTCCAACTTAGTGTTAAGTTCTACTTAGGATCTTTGTGAAACACCCCCCAGAAGTAGTAGTGGTAGCAGTAGTAGTAGTAGTACTAGTAATATTATAATTTATACTAGATCATTACATACATTGCAGTAAATGCAGTTGTGCAAAATATTGAATATTTCAACAATATATGTGGTACAAGTCCAATTAAAACTTTGACAAATGACTTCACTTTAGAACAATATTGTAATATGCCGCCCTTGAAGTCTGGTTGAGATGGAAAACAGTCAATAAGCCTTGCAGTAGTATGCTCTTCACAGGCTACCTACTATGCAAAAAGGATTTTCAAAGTCAGCTCCGTCAATCTCAAGCTCACAACAACAGAAAACTCCTGAACTGTATCGAGAACGCCTGTAAAATGAACCAACCACTTTTCCACAAACTTGTCAAGAACCAGCGCTCCAAAGATTGCTTGGCGTATGGTACAGAGTC
>JAVYIG010008474.1:0-2500 GCA_035222895.1 Strongylocentrotus droebachiensis
GATAAATTTACGAATTTAGAAAGTATGTTTTCGCACGTGGTATATATTTTCCTCTCCTTTTTTTTGTTATAGGGCTGTCCTGCAATTATTGTAAAACATTTTGCTTCTGTATGAAGACATACTATGATGAAAAAATGAATGAGGATAATAAAATACTTTGCGAATGAACATTTCAGTCAAACTATTAACAAAGTATTGTGGGGCGCCAGGAGTGTCAAATCTAACAGAGATATTAAAGACCGTCAAAACTACTGGGCCAGAGGGGATTAGACCACACAGCGAGGTCACTGACAGTTGGCTATCTCATTTAACTCAGCTCTCAACTAACATAAGAACAAGAGGATCATGGGGACCAAACAGGCACCGATTGGGAAAGTTTTCTATATAGATGGAGCAAGTAGCTACAAGTAGGACAGTGGGGCTTTAAAGCGTTTTACAAGAACCCACTATTATTATTTGTTACAAATGTATCGAAGGGGGCGCAATAAAACTTACATAAGTCGTTTTAATCAATGATCCAATATGAGTAATGTATGATCATGCATAATATAATCACAAACGATTTTTCTTTTCTTCATTTCAATTTTAAAAAAATCAATGAACGTTCACAAACAAAATTCGGAAACACAATGATTCATATTAGATCAATTATCGCATTTCATAAAGTTTCACCTCCTTCTCATTATGAATTAAATCAATTAATGCTCTTCTTGCCAAATATAGTTGTTTGATGCGAAGAGGGCGGTGTTTAGAAATAATAGCTGTAAGAAACTAGGACGCAGATCATCTACTTTCGCCGAGTTGGTTACACACATAGTGGTATCCTTACATTTTGTGTTCGACCAAGAAGTTACCAGTTCTTGGTTCGACTGACGAAAGCAACACACACTATTTCAGTGGGTCAAAACTTAGATCTGCTTCTATTCACTTGTATTTACACAATTTTGCTTGCTAATGAGAAACATTTTACTTTCCTTACAGTCACATTATTCATATAAAATGATGTTTAAAAGTGTAACCACACCACAATGTTACAGCGTAATCCACAGGGCAAACAGGGAAGGTAAGACGTAAATACATTGATGTTATTATTGAGGGGGAGGGAAAGCGGAGGGCGTGAGGGGGAGGGCAGAGGGCAGAGGGGAGAGGGCGGAGGGGGTGGGGGGGGGGCTGTCTCATTAGGTGAATTTTTATGCAAAGTGACCAGTTGGGGTTGTTTGTGGCTTGAGGGTGAGGAAGGGAAGGGGTCATCTTATTTGTGTACCTGTACGTTTGCCTCCTTTAATCCTCTTTTTCTTCATCACTTTTTTTGTATTTCAATGAGGGGCAGGAGGGGGCCAGTGCCCCGTACCCCCTTCTGGCTACGCCAATGCTCATCAACACTCTCCATACGATGAATGAACACAGACACGAACCTCCCTTCCGACAATAGAATGCCAGAGGCGCATTTGTTAATCTTGAAAGGGTTTTCTTGGCACCGTAGAAATTTGAGATTCAAATTGGATTCTAAAGAAGTATTGGATTATGTACCATGGTCAGAAGAAAATGAGAAGAACAGAAAAGACGCTCGGAGAGGTGTGAATTTACATTTACGATAAGGCTTTACAAAAAGAGTTGTTGTGTTGCCATTTGCGACCGACCACAACAAATCTCAAAAACTACGGTCGACATTCTTGTTAACAGTTTTTTAGAAGAAAAAATGTATAATGAATACAAAAAATAGTATTAAAGCAACCCAAAGAGGGAAAAAAAAGCAAAAAAGCAAAAAAAGCAACACAAACACAAATTTTAATTTGACCGACCGACCCAGGCACGGCACTTAAAGGGCAATACAACATCTTTGTTGCATATTCGTCAGCAGTCCTGTGTTGTCTCGACTAGCATTGTGTGGCGTAGGGTGGGTCCAAAAGCGGGGGGGGGGGGCACCGGCAGTATAGAGGGATGGGAGGGGGGCTGAGTGACAGGACGCCGTCTTCTTGTCTAAGCCCTCTCTCCAATCCCGTTTCCCTCTCGTTCTTTTTTTTTCTCAGCCAGTTCTTTTTATGATTGTTTTTGTTCAAATTCGGTTGGGGGCCTATCTCCGTGCCCCGTAGCTACACCACTGCTTAGGCTGATAATGATATACAAAAACGTGCTTGAGATCAACCTTAATATATAAGAACACATATAATAAGCATACTAATTGTGGAATGTGTTCTGGTGGTTTAGACACGGTCTGGACTGTTAAATTTCTTGAACTTTCTAATAATCAGATAACTTCTCATTAGGCCTACTCAACTATAATGTATTTTTGTAAACCAAATTCCTCAAAGGTCGGCAAACAGTATTCACTCAAAAGGATGTCTAGGTTCAGCGGGGTGACGCGTAACCTTTTGATTCCTAACAGAGTGCCGTGTTTAAAAAAGAAAAGTTGTAAAACACTGAGCTATAGTTTACCTCTGGGTCTAAATTTCAAATTATGTGTCTACTTTCCTTGTCTATTCTTGTCATTAAGGTCACG